>VMDR010012073.1:0-27238 GCA_007922815.1 Macrotus californicus
ATGGCTCAGTTATTCAATTCTGATCCTCAGTTTCTTTACATGACATTAAATTTTTGAATTTATTGAAAGTATAAGAGCCTATAAATTCTATATCTCCCTATTTATCCACTTACCTCTACTTATTTTTTATTTATGTATCCATCCATCCATAAGTCCATCAAAATAGCTTTTCATGCCATTCACAAAAAAATCTTTTAATCATAAGTTGATCATTCATGTCAATTTGAGGTTACAGGTAAACAACTAAACAAAACCATTGTTAAAATTGATTTCAATGAAGTCAGACACTACAGTAGTGGATGAGAGAGATCTACATATTTTTATATACTTAAGTATATCATTTGACCACACAAAACCGAATTGGTGGCAAAGGCATACAAAACACGCTTTGAGCTAAACCAAAAAATGAAAATGAAAATTAAGTAAATAACTTAGAGAGCTGTTATTAATATCTAATTAGTCAGAATAAAAGTATTTTAAATAATAAGCTTCTTAACATATTCAAATGTTATTTACTTATTGAAAATCTAATCTACATAAAGAATTTTTTCAAGAACACATACATCCTATATAGATTAAGCCTACATGGTCTTATTTGCTATTCCTATTAAATACAATCCTCTATTTGTTCTTAAAATATAATATTAGATATCAGTTAATTCTACTCTGAATTTCGCCTCTAAGAAGCTATTTCTCTAGCCTCATGCCCCATGTCCATGTGTGTTGCCCCTATGTCAGCTGAGACTCTTCGGAATTCTCTCCTGGCGATTACAACAGCTTCCTAGCTGAACGACTGCCTTCACAGTCATCCCTCTTCAATCCAATTGTTATACAATGTGGTGATCTTTAAAGATACAAATTTGATTCTAAAAGTCCCACTCAAAGATTTCTCATTTCTCTTAGGCTAACGAACAAACCTTTCACCAGAACACACATCACTGTTCTGGCCCCATTTATGGTAATTTCTCACAGTGGCGCCTACACTAAGACAGCAGTGAATTGAATCCCAAGCTTCCTCATGCTTCTGTGCCTTTCTGTAAGTTCTTTGCCCTACAGGAAACAACCTTTCTCCATTAACACAATCAGATCCTATTTGATTATTTGATCAAATACCTGCTCCTTCAGGAAGTCTCCTCTGACCTCATCATGCATCCCCTTATGAGTCTATTATAGTTCTGCCCTTCCTTGCTTCAAAGGCATCTTTGCTTACCTGGTTTGATGCTTAACACACTGTACTGCAATTACCTGAAAAAATGTTTCCATTTTCCTCAGTACACTACGAACAGTTGAGTGCAAAGGTCCATAGCATAACATAGTGCCTGGTGCACGCTAAGCACTTAGTAAATGTTTGTTGAATGAACAAAGTGAATGAACTTTTTAAAACAATGGCAATGTAGGTGTCACATACAAGAAAGAAAATTACCATACAGGATGATTTGTCTAAGTGCTTTGTTTACCTGTCATATTACGTCAAGGATCAAAGGATAGCACTTTTTCTCTTCATATTGAAAATAGCTTTGTTTTTACTGGTTTTTTTTTTGTCCCTTATATTAAAGGGAGCTTTCATGGTAGACTTTAATAGGGCTTGATTGGCTCTGTATTCATATTTCCCTTGATATCCTCCTTTTCACCCTAAGTCAGCAAGATCAAAATCTTCTCCTAATTATTTTCATGACCTGCTGAAATAGCTGCTGCTGGGAAGGTGTCATTTGCTCCAACAATTGTTCGTGGTAACGGTGCACATTCTCATGAGACAGGGTGGTGATGTCTGGACTTCAAAGGGCCTATGCCAACTGGCGATGTAATTGTAGTTCAATTAAAGCATAACTAAGGTGGCATGCTATATTCTGACTTTTGCTGTGTCAAAGATAATTCGTTCCAATAAAGCATACTGTCACCTTTACAGCAGCTCCCAAGTTACACAGGGGATAACAGAGCATCGCTCTTTAACTCCCCCAGTGCCATCCATGTGAAGATGGCACTGGGCAGTTGGTGGGGGCAGATTTCTTTCAGCATGCATGTGATGAGCACTGCTTTGTACCAGGCTCAGAGAAAGCCTCAGGTACAGTTTCACTGATTCATGGTGGCAGGTGTTATCCTTATTTTTCAGAGCACTTAGCTAAAACTAAGGAAAGTTTTATGACATGTCCCAAACCACAAGATGTGTCTCTCACTGAGTCTATATCCTGGAGTGAGTGTCCTAACCTCTGAGATTCAGTGCTTTTTTCTGAAAGGAAATTAGCACCTTCATCATTGGTCTGTATGTAGTTTGTAATGAAACATACCCATACACCTATGTCTGCCATGTATGTATGTATGTATCTATCTATGTATCTCAAGTAGAGTGGTCAACAGAATGGGTGCCCAGTCACTTTTTTTGTAGTTTTTGTTTTCATTTTTGAGGACCTCCAAGCAGGTGACTCATCCAGGCTCCCAGTTTTCTTATGCCAAATGACACATTGACTGCATGAACCCTCTACACATTCTGTGATGGAGAAAGTGGAAACTACACCAATATTTGGTAGGCTGTAAGGGGACCAACATTTTGCCACCACAAGAAGTGCCTTTTGGAATACTGATTTAAGCTGGTTGTTAAAAAACAAAAGACTCATAAAGAACCTTTTGCCTCCTACCTTACCTGCCTGAAGAAATTCAAAAAGGAAATTTTAGCATATGCACAATCCATTATTCTTGTTAGCCTATTTGAATTAAGTGTGGCAAATGAATGGATCCAAGAAAAAAATCTGTTTTCTAGATTTCTCTGTGTGTTCTTTTATTTCTGGGTTGCCCAAGCAAGAATTTGTTTATCACCTGCTTGTTCTTTCTCACCTACCTGTAAATTACCTGCTCTTCCCTTGAAATTCCAGGCCCAGTACCCCTTCTCCTTAGTCCTGAACGGCATATAAACTTCAACTGCTCAATGTGTCTTTGGGTCTCCTATTTTATGGCACCCCTGAATGTACATCTGTAATAAATTTTGGACATTTTCTCTTGTTAATCTATACCATGCTAATTTGATTATTAGTTCAGCTAGAAGAACTTAGAAGGTGGGGGAAAGGTTATTTTTGTGTGCCCCTAAGTCCATAAGGTGATTGAAAAAGGCCACATGGAGATTTGGTTCCTCTTATGTCTTGTTCTCACAGCAACAGCCTGAGGAGGATGGAGTTAGATGGATGTTTGGAGGAGGGTGTTGGTTCTACCTTGAGAATCTGACTTTCTGGTTTCCCACTAGTAGTTTGGTAAAAGGCACAAAGCTGGTTTATAATGATTAAGAACACAGAATCAGGAACTGGAAAAGCATGATTACATCTTCAGGCTCTGTCATTTAATAGCTGACAAATTTAATCAAATACTAAACTTACCTAAGACTTAGTTCTATCATCTATAAAATGGGAATGATAATAACTCTTGCCACATAGGGCTGTTGAGACAATTAAATGAGATACTGCATATAAAGTTCTTAGCATTATGTCTGCAGCATTCTCAGAATATAACAAATGAACATTATTATAATAATAATTATTATTATTACTATTACTACTTTAACTTCCTGTCCCTTGTCTCCCCTAATTTCATCTCTTCTCACACATACTCACTGCCACCCATCTTCAAACTCACCTCAGATTTTCAAATATTCTTGAAGGTGTTTCCATGGAGTGGAACAAGTGAGTGAAATTACAGCTTGTATGCAAATTACCTCTGGAATTTATTCCACCCCCATCTTTGCATTTCAATCAGGTTCACATTTCAAAGGTCCAAGCCTTGTCTGACAATTCCCCTGCTACAGTGAAGACTTGAGCAAAGTCTCTGAGCCCCTTTACAGGCAAGGTTTCCTAGTTATCACAATAAACCGGATTTCAGGGTTATACAGTGTTATCCGTGATCAGTATCAGACCTTCAGAATCATCAGCATAAAACTAGGTAGAGTTGGATGGGAGAGAGCTATGAATGCAATTCTATCACTTCCTGTCTGAAAGTGAATCCAGGATACCAGAGTGGCTCCTGTAGCGGTGTTTGATTGTAGCCATATGTCAACAGACTCACAGTACAGATCTCTTAATGTTTCAACTACAAGGCAAGATGGAGTGGAGTATAAATTTGCTTCATTCTTGATATGCCAATTTAAACAGAATTAGGGAGCAGAAAACCTAGTAACGGAGGATAAAAGATAAATAAGGAGAAAGTGAGAGAACTAGACAGAGACTTAGATAGTTTTGTGCAAATACTTGGTATTGCAAGACAATTTCTAAGTATTTGCTCTCTGCTAAGAACTTTCATTTTCCCCTGACGCGTACTATACCCTTACAGAAAAAGATATTTTAAAAAATTCCAGCACTCAACAAGTTCTCATAAATGGTATTAAAATTCAGAGAAAAAGATTCTCCGTTTTTTAAAGAATTATAGTAGGCAATTAGAAATATGAATAGTTGGCAAGTTTTCAAATATTCCAAATTTACAGTAAAAACCCAGGTTTCTAGAAATAAGTGATTTTGTGGGGCCATATCATGCTAATAACTTTGTATTCAGTCCCTTAAGTGCTGAAGATACAGTATTTTATTATTGCATGTATTATTTCCTCTAATATATCTTGCATACTTCTTGACCTTATGAAGCTATGATGTAAACACTATCAAGTAAATTAAATCTTGCCTTGATGGGTGAACATGCTCATCACCACCATCAATTAAACCATATAGTGACTTCAGGGTCAACATAGGTCATTTATTTGCCCTATGCTGGCTGTCCCCAGATTGCTGTTTGTTAATTCTCTCCCTCCTCCTCCTTTTTCCCCTCCTCCCACCTCCTCCTCCTCCTTGTCCTTCTCCTACTTCTCCTTCCCCTCCTCCGCCTCCTCCTGAATTTCTGTTCCACTCATCTCTGCAATTTCACATTGCTTTGGTCAATGCATCTACCTTGAAAAGAGCCTTCTGCTAGCTCTTGTCTGCAGTGGCAAAAAATAATACAATTAAATTAAAATAAAATCAAGATTATGAAGCCTTAATTTCTTTTCTTTCAAAACAAATGTGGAGACTATCTACTCCATCCTAAGTATGTGCTAAGATTTGGGGATACAGACATGATAAACCTCAGTAGCTTGTGGGCTAATGAAAGGGACAGACATCTATACAATAGCTATATGCAATAAGAAAAAGGTACTCTGACAAGGATCTCAAACTCAGATGCCAACAGAGGCTGATCAAAGCAAATGAATTAGAGAGGCTCCTTGGCTGCAAATGAAGAAAGGGAACAGTCGTGTGGCCATTTAAGCTGGTACTCAGTAACAGCCCATTTTTGTCACACCAAAATGGGGAGTAAGAGGTTGAGAAAGGTGTGATACCAGCCTATAGACAATGCTACCAGACATTCTATATATCTTCTCCATTTGTATGGCCGGTTATCCTCTTCTTTCTCCAGGGTGAGGAGCTTGGGACACTCAGTACATAACTAATGAATACATTTTAAAAACCTCAGAGAAAGACAGCGTTTCATATATAATATGGACATAAAAATGTATGTAAAAATACAAGTCGGTACAAGTGTTTGACTGTGCTTCCTTCCTCGCTTTTACTTTTCATTTCTTCAGCAAATAAGTATTGAGAGACTATTATGTTCCAGACAGTGTTTCAGGTGTAGGGAATACAGCAGTGAACCAAGCCAGCAAAACCCCTGTTCTCACAGCCCTTACATTCTAGTTTGGAAGGTATGAACAATAAACAATTAAGTACATTCATAATACGTATGTACTTTTAAGTATATATTAACATTTATACTTAATTTGTTAGCATTCTATACATGTGTAAGTATATACGTATATACGTTTACAAATAGTTATGCTTACATATGTATTTGTAAGCATACATACACTTGCATAAACATGAATGCTTTCATTCATTAATTCTATAATTATTCTTCAACACTATTTTCAATCTCACTATAGGGAACATAAATGTGGAGGTGAAGAGAACAGTTACGAGGAAGTAATCCAAGTTAGAATCTATAACGTCTAAATGAAGTAATGAAAGTCTGCATGGAGAAAAAGGGTTGAGATTGAAAAATAAATGTAAAATTGCAACTGTAATTATATGTTGCTAAAAAAGCTATGAGCTGTCAAGAGAACATGAATGCACTAATTCAATCATTCATTCATTCAGTAATTATGTGCTGAGCTCTGTTGTGCATTGGTCACTGTCTTCTAACCATGAGGGATACAGCGATGAGCAAATTAGCCAAAGCTACCTGCCATGATAGAGAGGGCATGCTCATGGAAGGACATAAATAAGCAAGATGTGATTAACTTATAATTAATTAATTGGCTAGCAGGAAAAAGAAACATGAGTATCAAAAGGCCATGGTTTTATATAAGGTGGCCTGGAAGAAAAGGACTTATTGGGAAGGTGGCTTTTGAATAAGGACGTATAAGCAGCAATCTATTCAGTGTTTCAGCCTCCTCCATCTTAAAAATGAGCATGATGTTGTAGACACCAGGGATGGTGTGATGACTCAATGAGATTGCACAGGTGAAAGCTTCTGAGCTAGTGTCTGGAGCTCAGTAAATGTTGGTTCTTAACCAGAGGAATCTAACTGTTCCCAATATTCAAATGAGGTCCTGAAATCTGGTTCTCATGTGTGTACATTTTCCCTACAGTATTCCGCCTAACTTTTAAAACAAATAAATTAACCTCCACCTCTCCCTCTTCATGTGATAAGTAATATTTGCTTGCAACTAATACGTTTTGCATGTAGGTGTACTTCTGTTCATTTACCTCTATTAGCTTCACAGTCCTGAAGAAACCAGAATGCATTATGTCCTTGTTTTAATTGTTCAAGATCTTGCTTGGGATGGATAGAAAAGTAACCCAAGTGAACTGCTGTGACAGTTCCAAGCCAGCATGGAGAACATGCTGGTTAAATTTCCCTGTGTGGGTTTTAAGAGTGTCTGTAGCTGGGAACAGTGGATGGAGCAGCACATGTGCTTGTGGGGTGAACCTTGATAAGAAGCCTAACCTTCTTAGATCCCCATTTTCTCACCCATAACACAAAGGGAATGCGACCCTTCTCTGACCCCTTAGAAGCATTGGATGGGGGAAATAAGTTAATGTTTGGAAAGGTCTGTGTGACTCTTTGAGCCAAGACATTATCAAACTACAAAGTAAATTACAGGAACTGTTTGTTATTCCATTAGTAACTCAAATAGTAAAAGTGTTCCTCCTGTCAAATCCTTGTAAGCTGAGTTTGTAACACACACTTGCCTTTTCACCAGGACAAAAATGGAAGTAAAAGAGTTAGAAACTCTTTCTTCTCAGATTCACTTTTAAAATGTTCGTAATGGAAATTCTTATGGACACTGACAGGTTTCTTCCCATAGGAACATCCTGCCCCAACCCTATACCAAGTCCCACCAAGCCTGGAAACAAGATAAAGTTTGGAGCTTGGAAGCCAGACCCAAGGCTTCAGGACTTTTATGACTTTAGCCAAGTCACTTAGCATCCCTGATACTGTTTCTTGATATGTGAAATGAGAATCACCATTGTTATCCTCATCATTATCATCATCATCATCCCTTCATGGTTATGATATCCCCTTAATATAATTAAATAGCAAAAATATATAGACTCTTAAACTTACTCTGTTAAGCACTCTATACTATCTCCTTCAATGTTCACAAAATCCCACGAAGTATGGTTTATTATTATCATTAATTTTCACATACAAAAATTAGGCTGTGAAAGTTAACTTACCCATAGTTACAAAGCTCAAAGGCAGGAAGACTGGAATTCCCTACAGATATGCCTGATTATTGACTAGAAAGTTGAACCTTAGCTTTCTATGTTCTATTCATTTTCATATACACTTGAACATGGCACATAGTAGGTCAGCACTCCCCAATTTTCACCTGAAGAATGAAAATGCTTTGTAATTTCCGAAGCATTATTTACATGATGGTACTTGACTTAAGACACATTTCCATAGACCAAGTGTGTCCATCAGCCATTTGTACAGGACAAAAAACATCAGGACATCTTACGCATCTGCCTATTTATCACTGGGAACTTGCAGTAATAAACCCTTTCTAGCAAAGATGGAAAGAGTTCGGGTTAGTACCTATCTGTACCAGGCTGCTACTTGGATCTCCAAAGGTTTATTCAAGCTCTTTTCAACCTAGTAGCCTACAGTGTTAAACCAAATCACAGCGATCATGACCTGCAGTCTATTCCTCCGTGGAGTTTCACATGACTAAGGAGGAAAGGTTTGGGGAGAAGAGTGTTGGTGAAAGGCCAACAGAAGTAGCTCCTGCTAGACCATTTCCATGAGCCTTCAAGTCTTTTAGAGCCTCATCCTCACTTAGCACAGAAGTGTATCTCACACCCTAAACTGCACAACATTTGGTAAATGAGTTGGAATAGAGATCTATATGTCTCCCTTTCTTAGTTGCTTAGAAGGAAAGACCAAAACCGACTACGTATTTTCGAGAGAGAGGGAGAAGCTAGTAATTGAAACTGGTATTTCAGGGCATTACTTAATACTCTTCTCAACTTCTGTAAGACAATTGTTGAATCCTTATTAATCCTTGTTAATATTGCCTCTAAGAATTGTGTATTTTATTGGGATGGGCAAGGGCAGGACAAGAGGAGTATGAAGAGGGAGGTCATGTTCCTTTTCTAATTTCAAAGCTCCTTCTATAATGATATTCAAGCTTTGTCTGGGATAAGGAAAGCAGACTCAAAACCAGTGGAAATAATTTCCAGTTGGCTACATCTCAGGTACACAAAATGGAGCAAACACTTTTTCAGCATATAAAACCCTGCTTGATCAGATGCTGCCCAACTTTCCCATCCAATCACTCAATACTTCTCCTTAACTCTACCCTCTCGTTTTCCTTAACTGGTTGGAGACACTTGCATGTATGTATCAGGCTATTCATGTCCTTAGCACATACTGTTCTCCTTGTCTGAAAGGTGCTTCTCTACCTTGTCATCCGGTGAATCCTACTCATCTTTCAAGATAAATCTTCCCTTTCCATCCCTGTGGAGCCAGACAGGGAATGATTAACTGCCTAAATTATCTAGACCTCTATTGCTATCAAAATGGGTTGTCACTTCTTTTAAAGCCTGTATTCTAATTGAGTGTTTTTCTCTTTTGTTCCACTTCGACTTGTCTTCAAATTCAGCCTAACGTTTTAGGTTGCAGACTCTAGAAAACCAGGCACATTTTCCTGTGTCTAGTACAGAAATATAGGTCAGCACTTAAATGAATCCATCATTTCTCTTTCCTTCTTTATCTTCCTTCTTTCCTTTCATCCTTCTTTCCTTCCTTCCTTCCTGTTCATTTTCACTAAATTTAGGCATAATCTTTGATACTTCCCATTTCCTTATCCCTAGCAGCCATGTTATCAGAAAATCTAAAATCATCTCATGTTATCGGACTGTGACCTGACAACACACACTTCGTTTACCACCACCTCCCACCTGCAAACACTTGCTGTCCCACCGTCCTCTTTGGCAGATATGATCCTGCCAGTCCGGTCTCCTTGCCCCTTCTTTTATGCACCAAGAAAGTTCTCTCCAGGGCCTTCACATTGTCTCCTCATCAGGCCTCACAGAGAGATGTCCTCAACCACTCTATCTCATGCACTATACCTTATACCTCCTCATACTCATCATCACATCACCACTGATTTCTTTCAGATGATTTATCAAAATTAGGTGATCTGCTTGTTTACTAGTCTATTGTTCACCCTTCCTGATTTATTCACCATTATGTCCCAGAATGCAATGAAACACTTGGTACTGGTGCTAGTTGAACAACTGAATGAATGACCGAACATGTACATGAGTACCTATAATGTGCTAGGCTCTGTATTAGGTAAAGGGAATACAAAAAAAATTAATTCATGGCTTTTGGCACTGAGACCCTCTTCCCTTCCTTATAAGTCTTGCTTTTCTTCTTTCCTTCTGTTCTCCTGCATTTTTTTGAGAGATATTGTTTAGTGCAGGGTGTTAGAAACTTGTGATGATATCTTAGAGCAGAGGTCATGGGTCTCTTTGAGGGAACCAGTTTTCTGTGTCCTTAAAAGAGCCCCTAACCTCAGGTACTTATTTTGCAATCACCTGGGTTTGCTAATAAGATGATATGCAATGTTAGATCAAATAGATCCCTTAATTAGCATTCATCACAGGATATTGTGGTTTATGGTTTAAATACCAAACTTCCCTACTAGTCTCTGAGATAGTGGCATGCACTTTATCTTATTTTTTTTCCTCCACTCTTCATCTAGTACCACTGTTAGTGTGCTCATTTTTTCCCTTAGAACAACAACCACGACAATTATGGCACCTACATAATTGAATTTTAGAGTATGTAGGAAGCTTTAGATATTAAGTTGGCTATCTTCCAATATTTCTGATGAGAAAAATAATGGTCAGGATTGTGTTCAAAGTAAATGGCAGAGACAAAGCTGTTATTTGAATCTACGACTCTAAGCTTGCCTGCTTTTCTGGTGCAAAGTGGCATCTTTATCTGAGAGAAAACCACCATTCTTGGGAATCATGCTGGGTTGATGCAACCTCTGCTTTCACAGTACAAGGCAGCAAACAGATTAGAAAAGTGTGCTGAGTTGGCATGGGAAGCTGATGTTTCATCTATAGAAGACTCAAGGCATATGTCAATCTGACAGCAAGAAATCCTGCATCCTCTGAGACTGTCATTGGAAACAAGAATCTGAAAGCTGTCACTAAATTAATCTATCAGGTAATTTTGGAGAAAAACATTCCCTCTGGAGGCTAGTCTACTTGCAGTGACAATAAAAGATTAGACCTGAGAGCAACTTGAAAGCAGACAGCATAGCCAGACTTTCTCATACTTAGGCCCAAAGGGTTAATCATTTTCAAAGAATTAGCACATAGCATGTGATGGTTAATTTGATGTGTCAGTTTGACTGAGCCACAGGGTGCCTATATCTGGAAAAACATTATTTCTGGGTGTGCTTCAATCTGTTGAGGAAGAGATTAGCGTCTGAATGGGTAGACTGAGTAAAGCAGATCTCCCTGGCCAGTGTGGATGTGCATCAACCTGCTGAAGGCCTGGATAGAACAAAAAGGCAGAAGAAGGGAGAATTCTTCCTGCCTTACTGCTGAGATGAATCATTCTTCTCCGACCCACTGCCTGGAATTTACATCATCGGTTCTCCTGGTTCTCAGGCCTTCAGACTTGGACTGCAGCTACCCCCTGGGGCTTTCCTATATGGTCTGCTGTCTACAGTTTGTCCAAATTGGGACAATGATGGGACTTTCTTGGCCTCCATAATTGTGTGAGACAACTCCTTGTAATGAATCCCTTTATTGGTTCTGTTTCTCTGGACAGCCCTAGCCAATACATAGCATTTCCAATTCTTGGATAACCAATAAGCTTTATCAGTGGTATATATTAAATGGAATGCTCCACTAACTAGAACACACCTATTTCCAGATTCTTGAGGAAATCCTTATTTAATTATCTTGATTTCCTTAAGATTTTCAAGAAGCCAAGATTAAAAAAGAAAGGGACCATAATAGTCTTGAGCCCAAGATTTATCACAAACCTCTGCTGGAAAGGGCTTGATGGTCATGGTGGTCTTGTTTGCTTAACATCTTGGGTGATCAATTTCTCACCCAAAATTTGATGTCAGTGTGTTACTATAGTGTTTCATCAGTCAGATTGCAGCTATATCTCAACAGCCCATATTCTTGACCTTTTATCATCTGGGCCGTGGATGGACTCCTGGGCCCCCCATAAAGCCTTTCTGATGATTTAACAGTGGTTTACACACAAAGGTCAGGCAGCAGGGCTGTGGGGACCTTCCATCTGGTCTAGGCAATGCTTCCATCTTGAAAGCTGTTGTCTTAGGCCAAACAATGGGCAGTGTAGCCAACATTCAGACACTACACAAGATGTAAAAATAAATAAAATAGCAACTTCATTCTTTGAAACAGATTCTATCTTGTCATAGACCCCCATTTCTGTTGATGACAGAGGGAACTGGAAGTGACACTTAAATTTACCATTTTCCTCTCATTTAAAACTGTCTCCAGTTTTGTTGCCTTTCTCTTATTTGGACAAATACTCTGTAGAATCAAAGCTCAAATTTTCTATTAAGTATATATTTCTCTTCTCACATGAAGTCTCTTTTGTCACAAAGCATTCTTGGCTGAGGTCTCTCTCACCACTGCTTATAGTAAATCTTTATGCTCAAACCTCCAAGATTTACTTTTGTTATATAAAGGGAGATACTTCAATCTGAAAATCTCTTTTTCTCACACAGCCAAACCTGCCTGCAAGGTTTTTGTCTTCCTTTAATCTTTATATCCTATTCTGGACATGAAAGTTGAATATTGACGATTTTCCTTCTCCCTTCTCTTATCTTGATCTCTTTGGGGAAAAATGGATACTGCTAATTGTGCAGAGTGGAAGAAAAGATCAGAAGGAGGAAAGTCCCAACAAAATCTTTCAAAATTCTGTTAAAATGGTCACAATCATTTATAAGATTTTCCAGAGTAAAAAGTTAACTGCATACCTTTTGTAATTTACCCATTTCATTTAAACTTATCAATTATATTACAACTCTTCCAAGTAAGATTGATTCTTTTTATGAATCTGAACTCAATGCAATTCAAATTAGCTGCAAGCAACAAATATCATTGAGTGCCTGTCATATGCCAGAGTCTGCACTAGGTTGTAGGAAGACTAAGGAGGTACTTCCAACTTCGAGCAGCTCACATCCTATGAGCAAACAAAACTTGTAAATAAGTTTTTTACTTAAAAGTAAAAAAGAAATTCAATATGATCATTTCAAAGAATAGAGACAAGGCCATAGAAGAAATCTTTGATTTCTGTAAAATATATACTGTTGTGGAACAGAGAAGGGAAAATTTGAGAGGTAGAGAATAGCTCTTCAGAGGAAGCAATGTCTGACTTGGATTGTAAAGAATGACTCATTGATGCACAGAAAGGGGGAGTCATTCCAGGCAGAAGGGGCAGTATATAAAAAAGGACTAGTGCATACCTTGGATGAAGAAGGATTTGACCTGAATCACCACATGTATTCACAAAAGGCAAACAATTTTTTTATGCACCAGTTAAATGCTGAGTATTGACCACTTAAAGAGCACAAAACCCAGCTCCTCCTCTCAGAACATCCACTCTGAGCACAGGAGAGGGGAGACAGACTAAGTGAATAATAAAATAGAGACAACCACAAGGTCTGTGGGAAAACAAAGGAAGGCAGGCTAGGTTATGCGTTGCATTTCCTAGGTAAACTGTAAGACTACTCATATCTTTCCTAGACCATTGGGTCATATTACTTAGAAAGCAAGTTGGAATAAAGTGACCTTCTTTAGAGGGAGCAGTGCTTAGTAGAGAACAGTCCAGCCAGAGACACTTAAAAGGGCGTAAATAGCACCACTGAAGGGAGGGTTGACACAGTCCCCATCTGGCCAGCTTTTCTAATATTCTTATTTTTGTAAGCCATCATTTCCCATCACCATTTAATGATGTACTGGCTGATTTTTTTTTAAGAGCAAAGACAACATAAGATGAATGTATGCTGCTGAGCTAAAGAATTATTCAGCCTTAGGGAGAAAAATCACTTATGAACATCTCATTCATTAGAAAACCACTAATTTGGAAACAGTGATCACTTGGACTTTTATATTTTTGCTCTCTGTAAATACAGCATTCAAAAACATATATGGTAGCCATGGACTTAGGAAAATATAGGGTCCAGCACCAATGATGCCCCTTTTTATTACAAAATGTTTTATTACAAAATCATTAGCATGTCATTCTGTAACATAACAATATCACACACAAGCATACCATATGACATTGTAGGTGAAATGTTCAAATTAAAGCTATAAATTATTACATCTATATTATTACACTACCAACCATACTCAAGGAGACCTTACTTCTGCCAGACCTTGTATTTAACTTTCATAAGAAAATTCACTATATTCAATAATAATTTAGTGATAGAGCCAGAACTAGATTCTAGATCTCCTATTTCCCAATGTGGTACCTTTTTCTAGTTGATATTTTAAGGTGTTCTGAAAAACAACCGTAAAACTCCTGCATTTCTGTATAAATGTTGCATATGGGCTACTTGTGTTAGAGGAAATAAAATAATAGCTATTGTTTTTATACAATGTCTATGTTACAAGAACTTATATAAGCACTTCACACATACAAAGCCATTCAGTCTTCAGAACAACATTAAGAGGTATGGATTACTATTGTTCCCATTTTCAAGGTGAATAAATTGAGGCCCAGAGAACTGAAGACTTTTAGCTAAGGTCATACAGCTACTAAACAGTGAAGCCTGGGCTACAGATTCAGGATATTCACCTCCAAAGCCCTGTACTATCATTTTCATGCTCTTGTTGCAATTGAGCTTAGAATTTGGAAATTTAGGAAATAAGCTATGACTAATAATATATTAGCAAGTGTCTTGGTTTATGTTGGGGCACAGAGGGCAGAGATCTCAAAGTCTCTAGAATTTCAATGAGAAAAGGGAGGCTAGACTCCTGCAGCTCCTACAAGATTTTGTAGATAAAAGCATCACAGGTAGAAAGTGGAATCCATCCCCCCAAAACCCCGCAGGGTTCTAAGACTGTAAACTAGGCCCTGAGTGAGTAACGAACTGGGGGGCAAAGGATGAGCTTGGTACCCTAGGGATTTTGGAAGATGGGTTATTTGAATGGCTTGACTTGAAACCCACTTGTGGCTTACAATGGGATGGATTTTGTGGGTTCACTGAGATGGAAAAAGAATTGAGGGGAATAAGAAGGATAAAAAGTGTTTAAACACAAAGAGGGGCTGACTTCCTGGGATGGGAAGGTGAGATCCCTGCACATTTTGGGTGCATGGGGGAAGGGCCTGCCAAGAGAAATGGGTTTTCACCAAGTCCCAAATCAGTATCTCAAGTATCAGCTGCAGGAAGGCTGCTATCGGAGACAGGGCCTGACTTTGAGAGGGTGTGAAAATCCAGATGACTTGCACAGGCTAATACTTGGACACTTCTTCAAAAATACATTTGTTACATATTTGTTCCAAGCTTATGTTCAGAGACTGAGCCCCAGTCTTAGAGGCCCGTTCAGCAACACCCATGCCTTGACCACGCCACACCTTGCTGGTCACAGAGCAGTTTAGATGTCATCTTCTGTTATTTGTACATGCCACCAGCAGGTTCATAATCCCCCTCATACACCATGAAGCTTACTAAATTCTTCTTCCCAACCTTGAATAGCATTCTCCGAGAACAGTGATAATGCATACAACTCTCTTTATTTGTAATATTTCCAATGAGATTGAAAGTCTCCTTGAGACTGAAGCTCCCATCAAGTGCTCAGCTAGTACTCCGCTAAACAAAGCTCTGATAAGGGCAGGTTCTGGTTTTTGGCTTTTTGTTTTTAATGAAACACATATTTTATTCAACCCAAATTATTAAATATATATTTATTTTATTCTTTTAGTTCTTTTACTTTTATTTTTTTTAAAGATTTTATTACTTTATTGTTCTTCAATTACAGTTGTCTGCATTTTTCCCCCACCACTCCCTCCTACCCCAGCCAATCTCACCTCCCTCCCTTGCTCCCACCCTGACCCTTGGTTATGTCCATGTGTTCTTTATAGTGGTTCCTGAAAACTCTTCCCCTCGCTGTTTCCTTCCCCCTCCCCTCTGGCTACTGTTAGATTGTTCTTAATTTCAATGTCTCTGGTTATATTTTCTTTGCTTTTTTTCTTTTGTTGATTATGTTCCAGTTAAAGGTGAGATCATAGGGTATTTGTCCCTCACCGTCTGGCTTATTTCACTTAGCATAAAAGGTTCTGGTTGTTGATGTGTTCAGAAAAATCCATGTGACTTAAACAACTTGTTTCCCTGCAAAGACCCAACTACCTTATCCTTAAAGAGAGGCCTTTGACAGAAGCAAGACATAAACAGAGACATACTATGTGGCACCGTTTATATGGAATATTCAGGAAGACAAACTCATACAAACAGAAAATAAGTTTGCTCTTGCCAAAGGCTGGAGGGAGAAGAGAATAAGTGACTGCCAATGGGTGATGAAAATGTTCTGTAGTTGGTGATACTGGTTGCGCATTTGTGTGAATATACTAAAAACACCGGATTGTGTACATTAAAATTGTGAATGTTATCTGTTAAAAAATACATGAAGGCCTCATCTAGAACTGACATTTTATAAATTTTCACAAATGAATTTTTAAAATTTTTATATTTAATTATTATTATTTTACTGAATTTAATTTTCTGTTTAAAAAAATTGCTGGTTCAGTCTCCTCTTTGCTCCTGGGCTACCGACCATAACTTTTGATGCTTCGTCCAATTGCTGTCTTTCCTGCCAGTGAGAACCTGATCATTGTTGGCAAGTTTGCCAGATGGGCAAGTTCGAGAAGAAGGGAAGACATTCCCCTGGAACTGGGCTTTAAAAAATGAAAGTACATTTATCTCAGTGGGCTTTAGTCCCATTTCAGGGAGCAGTTTGAACTTGAATTGAAGTGATTTGGCAAAGATACAAATAGCACACATTATATGCAAATTCCCCAAGCATATGAACACAATCACACTCACAGTTGGAAGAAAGTAAAACAAAATCTATATATAACAGCACAGTCACTTATGATGCTAAAAATACCCCCTTTCAAGACGCATCTTTCCTTCCAGTGGTTGGAAAATAACTATGCACTATGCTCTCTGTGGCACTAATGATCAATTGTATAATTATGACATCAAATTTTAATCTGCCATTTTTCTCCCCTCTGAGCAATTGATTGTTGAAAGCAGAGAAACAGAGCCCACCTCCTGTCCCCAGGCCTTGGAGCAACAGTGCTCATTTTAAACACCTGTTTTAGTCTTAAAAATCGAAAAAGTCAAGTGTGTGTATGTGACACACGACTCCTGGCGGTGTGGCATTTAGGATGCCTGCGTCTGGAGGAAGCTGTCACTTTCACGGAGGATGGGAGATTTGATTGGTTGCTCTGATCATCATCCATAACGGGAATTGGTGCATTTCGGAGTAGAGGCAGCGTTCTCCCTCAGAGCAAGCCTCTAGGCTCCTCATGCTAATAAGGTTCCGTTCAGAGAGAATGAGAGAGCAACGTGAGCACACCAGGCTTTCCATCTTCTTAACACTCCCCACGCCCATTTGCCTTTATATTCCTTCTTGGGTGATGGAGGCAATCAAAACAACTTTATGGCCTATAAAGATGTTTTCCCATTCTGTTTTCCAAAGGATGCTGGTGTATATGAGATTTCAGAAATGTATACATGCTCGGGAAAGGATAATTTCCTTGTCTGCAAAAAAAGCCCATATATGGGTTCAGGGGAGTCTGGTGGTGGGCCAGGGATGAGCAATGTACATTAGCATATTAAAGACCCCAAGAAGCCTGATGGACACTGGTTTTTGAGGAAATTCTATTTGGGAAAGTGATCTGGAGCTTAAAAATCTTAACTCTTATCCTGGCATCTAATGCCTAAAAAGATGCTAACACTTAACGTTTCTTACTTTATCACCCACTTATGTACAAGAATCATTTTCAGACACTGTATTGACCTCCTCACTTTCAACTGAATATTTTCCTTGAAATTGCAAAGGCTTTGTCTTTTGTGTCTCTTCTGGGTATTATCTACTCTTCTAACTTCGGGACCATATATAAACTATGTTTTCTACATAAGTCAGGTTAGTTATTCCTACCTCCAGCTAACACACAATCCCCAATCTCAGTGATTTAAAGCAATGAAAGTTTATTTCTTCCTCACTTTCCAGGCCAGCATGTGGTGGTTCCCTGTCCTTCAAAAAATAATGTAGGAAGTCAAGCTTCTTTTAGCTTCTGACTCCATCAACTTGGGGATCTTTGACTTCTAGCACCATGGATGGGACAAGAGGGCAGATGAAGATTCAGGACAGAGATCACAAAGTTCCTCGAGTCTGGGCAGGTGAAGAGAGTTCCTTTTCAGGCTCTGACTTCGTTCTGTGGTAATGGGACTCCCTTGTTCTTTGTTGCCTGTGATCCTGGCTTCGCCCTTGGGGGTCTTCTCTTTGTCCAGTAGTCTCTTTTGGGACTTAAGAAGTGGGTATGGGAGAGTGTGTCATTCTAACAGGCTTTGAGACTTGCCTTCTGCTTACGATTAGTTAGCGTCCCAAAGATTGCCTGGAGTCTTAAAGTCAAAAGACTTTTTGAATGAGTTTGCACATTGTGTTGGCAGTACAAACCTTTCAACAGCTTAATAGGTTCTAGTCTCTAACTTGCCAGTTAGTTAGTTCCTGGTCCAGTAACCACACCTTAAGTCCTTTCTTAGTGCAAGTTCTCAGGCTTGCTTTATTTCTTTGCATTTTCACCACCCTCGTCTCTGTTAAATAAAACTACTTGAGGCTATCAGGGTTAAATTGTATTGATTAAATCAGAATTGATCATTACCCTGAATCATTTCATCCAACTGAGAAGCTTTTCTAAGACTTTGCATTTCAAAGTATTTAAAAATCTCCTATCTTACTTTTCAGGGTCTAGAATCTGTTAACTTTTCCCACTCTGTAAAGGCCTTGAATTCCTCCATTCTATTCTCATTCATTTCTGCCTTCAAAGTACCTAATTCTCCTGTGAGCTCATATTTTATAACATCTTGCTAAAGGCGGCCATTGGTAGTCAACACACACAACTAAGGTTCTGCTTTCCAAGCTTTTCTGTCAGAGCTGCTGGTGGACTAGGCATGTGATCCGACTCTCAACTAACCACTGGCAGGAATTAAACCAATGTTTTTGCAATTGCATAATCTGGAGGGCCACACTTTCTGCTTTCTGCATTAACTTCCTTGATGCCTATCTCTCAATTTATTTTAGCTTCTTGCTACAGCCGTGACCCACTTCAAAGTACTGATATCTGTACGAAGTTACATAACCGACAATCAATCCTGAAATCTTATGACTTAGCACACAAAAAAGTTGAATTCTTGCTGAAGTCAGAGCTTGTTAAGGATTGCGTGACTTTCCTAGGTTTTCCTCAAATAGGGGGACCCAGGTTCTTTTTTCCATGTGACTGCCATCTCCAGGTCCTTTTGTTTTGGCCATGTGGGTGGAGAGAGGGCATGAGTTGAGGACCTTGGGATGATTTTAAGGCCTGAGCTTGGAAGAGGTGTGTATCTCTTCTCTTCACATCCCATGGGCCAAAAAGAATTCTCAGAAATGTAATTATCTTCTATTTTTGTGAAAAGGAAGAGAGATTGGGGATCATGTAGTTACTTGCTTTTATACTCTCAAATTTGTGAATCTTTCACTTAGATTTTTCCCTGAATTAAAAATAGATATTAAGTAATAGCTAAGATTTGCATGACATTTCCATTCACACAGTGTTCTCCTATGTATTACAGTATTTGATTCTCAAAGCATCCTTGTGTGGTCTGTATTTTTCTTTCTCCACTGAAGATCATGAGTCTAATATTTTAACCTTTATCAAGTTTCTACTCTATGCTAAATACTCTTCTAGGCATTAGTGACAAAAGGTAACTCAGAAACAGTCTGTGTTCTATTGCTTATGCTCTCATGTAAGAAACAGATATTAATTGAATAATAACATTAATAAGTATGTTTTTACAAATGAGATCAATACCCTGTGAGAAGGAAACATGATTGTGCAAGAAACATATTTTTAAGAAACATAGCCCATGAGGATTTTGGTGGGGTGGGCTATGGCGAAAATATTTAAAAATTAGATTATGGTGATGGTTCAACAACTCTGTAAACATACTGAAAATTATTACATTGTATACTACAGATGAGTAATTTACAGTTTGTAAACTGGAACTTATATAGCTGCCAAAAAAATACATGGAGGAAAAAGTACAACAGCAAATCTACCCATGCCAAATGAGTCATATAGACTGTAAATACTTCAGACAAACAAAAGAGCAAGAAGTACTAGGTTTTTTAATCATGTCTTCAGTTTCCTTAGACTTCTTTTTAAATAAATCAGAATATGTAAAGGGATGATATTTAAAAGGAAAATCTATGCCAACTCATTGACTTTTTATTTTTAAGTTTTGTCCTCTTCTTGGGGAAAATTATGTCAATGCTAAACTAGAAGCCACATTTCCCCTTGATGACTTCTTCTGAAAGAGAAACAAATATTGGCATAGTATAATGTCTATCATGTTTTTCTCAGTGACACAATAGACAGTGAAAATAAAAACAACACTCAATTTACAAAAACATAATCTAAACTGAGGGGGGCAAGAAAAGTTTCCTAGGAGAACTCTAAACCCAGTATCTGAAAGTGAGTTGGAGTTAATAAAGGAATAAGGAAGAAAAGCACTCTAAACAGAGGCTGTGGGTATGCAAAGTTGCAATTAGGATGCCAAGAGAGAGGCTTGTGAGGCAGGAGGGCCGAGCAGAGGCAAAAATCAGGCTGGAGTGGCCAGGAAGGCCTAGACTGTGTCAATCTTATAGGCCAAGTTAAAATATTTTATTCCACCATGCTCTCCCCTGCAAAACAATAGGAAACTATTGCAGATTTTTAAAGTGGAGAGACAAGGTTAATTTTTGGAAGAATACACACACACACACACACATACATATATATTCATATATATATATATATATGGGTTTTTTTTTCCTTTAGAGTTCATCTCTATAATTTAAATGACTTGCCTAAGTTCAGCTTCACATGGTTGAGTTGGGATCTTGAACTTAAGTCATCTGACTATAGAGGCCACCAGACAGTACCAAGTGTAGTTGGGACAAACCAAGTCTGCTAAGATGGCACTCGTGGAAGGCCTGTACCACCAGAATGCTGGGTCTCCTGGTAATGCAGGAATCACGTTAAAAAGCAGATAGCCATAAATCAGGTCAGACTTTCTTATTGTATCAGTGGTAGGGATCTTTGAGATTTGCGACGACTTCCACTAAAAAAGAAGGAGTGAATGTTTTCAGGTGCACTGATGAGTGACCCTCATTTGGTGTGGACTGCTCGGCCACAAGCTCAAGGCACATCTCTGAGGAACCAGGGTGGCCTTGGAAGCTCTAGGTCTGTCTACTGATGTCTTCGTTTCCAGTATACCCTATTCATCGCTTGTTTGCCAACTCAGTATTAAACCAAAGCATAGGTGAACTTTCTGAATCTACGTTTCCATTCCAAGCATGATGGATAGATAACCTGTTCAGAGTGGCACAACCATATCTGTCATTTTCAGCCAGCACCGATACTGACTAATCAATGACTGTGCTGTGTCTGTCAGCTTTCACCCCTGACCCTTACCAGTCTTCAATGTAGGACCAGCCTCCGTGAACCAGCCTAGCTCAGCCTGGCTGTGAAGTTGGAGCATAGATTTATCATTGGATAATGATTCTGCCTTCTTTTCCTCCAACGACCCAAGTGTGGATGGGCAGAGCCCTCTGACACAGTTAATAGGATGCGTGGGGCAATTTAACATGAGTGCAGGGAAATAATGGAAATAATGTATTAGCCCAAAGCCCTGGGGAACTTCTCTGAACTGAGATCTTATACTCAGACATGCAGCAGAGGGGGTTTCCCACTTCTACCCCAACAATCCTGGGAAATTTTCCAAAGCTGCCCCATCGTTTCCTATCTGCTTAATGACTGAGGTCTGTGAGTGTAGGAACCATGTTTCTTTCAGAGCAGTTCAGTGAAGATGAAAAGTGAAGATGTCTTCTACTTATAAAAATCCTATAGTAGATACTAAGGTTGGAACATTACATGTGTGATCATATGTAGTTTTCATAACAAAGCTGTGTGATTGTCTTCATTTTATAAATGAGGAACTTGGGCATCAGGTGGTTAATTAACCTGGTAAAGATTACACAAGTTAAAAGTGGCAGAGTTGGGATTTAAACCCAGGTCTTTTTAGCACTCCAGTATTTGTTCCTTCTTAACTATTCAACACTGATTCTCCGTAAATATATTTTAAAATGGAAAACCTAGAAAAACAAATTCTATATGTCTTTCCAAGAACATAGGTCTGAAGTAGAGTCAGAGCTGGGCTTCAGGAAATGTCAGTTGAGTTATCTCTTCTTGCACAAGCCCTTTCAAGTGCTTTGGGAGCAGAAGAAAAAAATCCAAATTGGAAAGGTGACTATCTCATTCAAACTGCTGAAATTTAAACACAAAAGAATAAGGCTAATCTGTGAGCAAACATATCAGAACTTAACAATATCAGTGAGCCAAGTTCTCACCAAACTATTCTCTTGGAAAGATGTCCACTTATCCCATAGGAGTCAACAGAGTGTTGCGGAGAATAAGCATGGATTTTGGAATTGAATGATCAATGTGGAACCCCAGGTTCACCACTTCCCAACTGGTCAACCTTGGGCTAAAAATTTTCCCTCTGACTATGGGTCTAGAGAAAGATCTGAATGTCATACTCACAGGGGTGCTTTGTGGTAATGTCTCAGGTGATTTTCCTTCCTCCCCCTCACTCTTTCTCTTTCTTCCCTTCCTGTCCACCTCTTTTCCTTCCTTTCAACTGTGAGTATTAAAAGCACCTTTCTTGCCACACCTCCCCTGGTATGTTCTGCCCTGACAAACTGATTCTTTCCTAGTGTGATGGGGATTTTTCCTTCTATGCCTCCTTGTTTTCTTCTGGCTGGAAATTCTATGTGTTTTTTACTATTTATTGCCTTCATGAGATTTTACTCATCCTTCAACATCTAATAAAAGTATCACTTCTTCATTGCTATCTTCTTTATTTCTCCTTTTTTTCTTCCCCAAATAGAATTGATTGCATCTCTCTTTTATTTTTATTTTTTGCCTCAACCATATTCTGCACATATCTCTGTGGTCAAAGAATCCATCTAGCTTCAAACTACTCTAGGTCTACATTTAATATTTTACAACTGATCATGTCTGCTTTATTGGTGGAGGGGAACTGTCTTGAGACATTTCATATGGAAGGTTGAAGCACCTTATTAAAGATAATTTATCCTAGTAAAAAAGTCAAGGAAAGAATTTTGTTTTAGCTTTTGAAACCAAGAAAAACCGTATGGTGTCTACCACTACAATTGACGCCAACCTTTTACTACATTCCTGTCTCATCCATTCTTTGGCTTTAGGACTGAATTTAATCAAAGATAGATTTTGTCTTCTTTGCAAGATACATGGACTGATTTTGCCTATCTGGTAAAATGGGTTAAGAAGTGTTTTGCATCTGTAGCCAGGCTCAATGAAAAGGAGCCTCGTGATTGATTAATGATGTCTGCCAGGGTCATAGAAAATGAGAGTGGCCACACACACATGCACATTTACCCTCCATGGATCAGGTGATTTCTAATTCCATGTCTACTCCTGAAAGCTTATAAATAAGATCTAATCAAATCTGACCTCTTCTTAATGCTTCACGAATTATTCATTGGTCTACATTATGAAGACCAGTGTCAATGAAGTATTGATTAATGGAGATTTTTTTCTGTGGCAAACATCGTATAAACCAGCTTTGTCTGTTCTTATTCTTATGCTACATCCACAGTTAGCACTTCACAGAACAGGTTTATTAACTAAGTTATCTAATGTCATTATTTTTTACTATGCATGATAAAATCCTATCTGCTGCATTTTGGTTTAATTTGAGAGACAGTAGGTTCTGTTCTGTATGCAAAATGCTAAAGACATACTGATGAATAACACCGGTGCCTTTATTAAATATGTTCTCTAGCATTTTCAGTAACACAGATGTGGAAACTAATGCATAAAACATAGGGCAAGGTATACAATCACAGAAGTTTCTGCCACCGTTTCTCAAAATTTTCCATCAAAATTAAAGAAAAATTATTGTCTCCATCCAAGAATCTGAAGCCAGGATTCACAACAAAAAGAGGAAATATTTTTCATGGACTCTTGTTTGATATTTTCAGGAAAAAAAATTCTACACAATAGTATGTTTGTTTTAACTTACAGCTTTCCCCCTCCTCTTAACATTATCAAGGATAACTGGTGAACAAAAAACTGCCAGTTTTCCCACATGGATTCCTGGGGCATTCTTATGCCAATAGGGATATAGAGATTCAAGAAGCAAGGATGGTTCCAGTGGAGAATAATAGCATTCACAAGGAAGACGTTTTTAGTCTGGTTTTACAAAAGAAAATTAGGAAAAGCTTCATAGCTGAGATCAAACCTGAAGGAACAGTAGAAAAGGTCATTCATTCAGAAAAAAAGAGAGTTTGTGTAAAGGCATAGAGATATTAAATAGCACAGCTTACCCAGGAAACTGCAAATAGTTTTCTACCATTGGATATGACATTTCCAGATTGAGCATGGTATAAATAAGGCCAGAGAGAGAGGGAGGGGCCAATAGGTACAATAAGCAATTCTGTTAAAAGCATTATATTCTTTCTAAATATGTATTTTTCATTAAATTTATAATTGCTCTTTTCCTTCTTGCTTAACTTCCCACTCACAGACCAAAAAGGCAAATCAGGTGGAAGCATTGTATTTTTTTCCCTGCTTCATTCATCAACTGTACTTCAAAACTAAATCATCCGTGGCAAACCTGTGCTTGGCCTTGGCCACCTATCAAAGGCCTCCTCTCACTGGAACTGAGCCAAAAGGAAACAGCCATGGCTGAGTGACCGGGGCAGCAATGCGGTGAGACCAAAATGTCCCGACCAGAGCACAAGCTGAGCGTTTCCTCTGAATTAAATGCATTCTGCTAGTGGACAGTCATTCGATGTCCTCCAAAAGTCATTAATAACCCACCTTCTGTGTTTAGCCTCCAGATCTTTTTGAGGAAACATTTACAATAGAAAGCTATGCTGTGCTTCAGAAAACCAGCTCTATTTTGAGGGCCTGTGGACCAATGAACTTTGAAGATGACCTCCCAGCCTCCTTTGGCAACTTACCATAGTGGTACCTTTCTTGCTACTGGTTGAGGTTCTCACCAGAAGGAATTTGAAGAGGTCTTTACATGCACAGGATTAGAAACAATGATATTTCTCTCCCTGAGAACCAAAGAGGCTTTAAATAATATTTACAACATGCATTATCATCGAAGTCTTCTGTGAACTTTCCTCAGATGGAAAAAATGGGCTACATTTCTAAATTCTTTTCTATTTGATTGTATCTTACACAATCTTGAAGTTCTCATAGCAAAGATGGTGTTAGGGGTAGTGGAAACTGTTGGGGGAGTGTTTCTGTAGGATTGATATCTCAAAATACATGACAGCAGTGGCAGCTACTATGGACGGCTCCTTGATCTCTGATGTCTAGCCTCCAGGACTATAAGAAAATAAATGTATGTTGTCCAAACCACCCAGTCTGTGGTATTTTGTTATGGCTGCCCTAGGAAATTAGCACAGATTTTGATACTGAGAAGTGGGGTCGCTGCTGTGACAAATACCCAAAAATGTGGACGTGGTTTTGGAACTAGGAATGAGCAGAGGCTAGAAGGGTTTTGCTAGAAAATCCTAGATTTCCCTGAAGAGACTTTTGGTAGAAATATGGACTTTACAGCTCCTTCTGGTAATAGCTCAGACAGAAATGGGAAACATGGTCCTGGACACTGGAGGAAAGGTGATCCTTGCTACCAAGTGGCAAAGTACTTGGCAGAGTCACGTGCTGGTGCTTTGTGGAAGATGGAAATGGTGATTGACGAACTCAGATATCTAACTGAGGACAATTCTGAGCTAAGTGTTGAAGGTGTGGCCTGGTTTCTCCTTAATACTTCTATATAGTAAAATGCGGCAGGAGAGAGATCAATTGAAGAAGGAATTGTTAATCAAAAAGGAAGCAGAATGTGATGATTTGGAAAAATCTCAGCCTATCCAAACTGCAAAAAAAAATGAGAAAGAAAGCGTGTCCTGGAGAGAGCTTCAAGGAGTGAGGTGGGCGATCATTTGGTAAAGAGATTATGGGATGCAACCAGCTATCTCAGTGGAAGCCTGGAAGGGAGCTGGGGTTGCCCCTGCCGGTGTGGCCTAAGGGGATGGAGACCAGAGAAAATAAAGGGAGGTTCTTGGACTCCTGAGATTCTAGAGCTACAGATGAATAGAGCTATACATGAATATGATTTATTCTGCAAGAAAAAAGAAGACAGACCCCCCAGGTGATTCCGTGATTGTCAGGTCTGTCACGGCCACCAGAGTCCCAGACCACACAAATTAAGGGGATGAGTCTGCTCTCTCCTTGGTTTCAGTAGTTCTGGAGGCTGCCCATGGCCTTAAGAATGGGGCTGTCACCCCAATGGGCCCAGGAGGCCAGGATGCCACCCCCATGTGTCTGGACAACAAAACATGAAGGCTAAAAAAGGGCATTATTCTCTTTAAAATCTAACATCATTTGTTCTCCTAGGGTTTGGATTTGGGAAATTTTTATGGTCTCTTTTTCATTCTGTTTTCTCTCTTTTGAAATGAGAATTTTTATCCTATGCCTGTCCCAGTGTTTTGAAAGCAGAAAACATGTCCAGTGTCACAGGTTCACAGCTGGAGAAGAATTTTGCCTAAGGATGAATGATACCGGAATGTCTCCCCCACTGATTTAAATAACATTTAGTTGAGATTTTGGACTTCAAGTTGATGCTGGAATAGGTTAAAAATTTTAGACTGTTGGGATGGTGGTAAATGTATTTGGCATACAAGAAAGACAGAATTTGGAGGGGGGGGCAATAATATATATATTTGTTGTTATTGTGATTTTATTACTGTTAGGTAGGATTGTGGGCTGAATGAAGAGTTTTCTGAAACAATTGAAAGAATTCATTGATTATTATTATTACAGTCATTTATTGTCATCTAACTTGAGCTCCCATTGGATCACAAACAAGTCCCTAAACAAATATTTGCTTGACTAATAAAGGAGTACTTTCTAAAGCACAGATGCCTAACCCCTTGTTAGTATGTCACCAGCTCTAGTGTCACACAAAGCATTTTGTTATCACGTGATGGAAAGACTGCTCACAGAAAGTCTAGACAATGGTTAATAATGGCTGATTTGAGACAATCACTTCAACCATTATCACTTCATTAGAAAAACAACAACTCAACCAAAGATTATTTCAGAAAAATTAGCTCTGGTGGTTCTTTATCTGTGATATCAGTTCATTCTGGATTTGATGAGTTAAGTGCAAAAAAACATACAAAGGTTGTTTTTAAATTGTAAATTCATAGAGAATAGGTTTCATTATTTCAAATTGAGTCATAGAAAAGTTGTCAACGATCTTTTCCAATGTTTTTCATAAATTACTTTTTAT
>VMDR010012074.1:0-27240 GCA_007922815.1 Macrotus californicus
TCATAAGAAGGGGCCTGAATCCCAGATTTACCAACTACTTAGTAGATGTATAATTTTTTCTAAGACTTAGTTTTGATAATAATCATCATAAATGAGACATGTAAAACTATCTAGTAAAAGCATATATAGTTTAGTGCCTGGGAAACAGTAGATTCTTCTCTCTCTCTCACACACATATAAATGAGTTCTGTCTGGGAAAAGTCCAACTATTGTTAACATAACAAGAATGGTTTGTGCAACATTGATATAACCTGGCAGCCAAGAAGAGTGGACTGGAATGCGCGTACGTGAACAAAAATGGCTTCACTGTACTAGCCATTGGGGATGGTAGATGCTGTTGAGTGAGTAGGTGTACTGTGTGGCTGTCACATTCAAAATGACTGAGTGAGTAGAGCAAAGAATCCGCATCAAAGTTTACATTAAGCTTGGACATTCTTCTGTGGAAACTATTCAGATGATTCAGAAGGCCGCAGCTATGTGCAACTGGTGATTGGAAGCTTCATCATGACAACATACCTACTCATGCATCATGTCTCATGCAGAGTTTTTTGGCAAAACATCAAATCACCCTGGTGACCCAGCCCCGCTACAGCCCAGATTTGGCACCCTGTGACTTCTGGCTTTTTCCCTAAACTAAAATCACCTTTCAAGGGGAAGAGATTTCAGACCATTGATGAGATTCAGGAAAATACGATGGGGCAGCTGATGGAGATTGGGAGAACTGTGTGAGGTTCCAAAGTGCATACTTTGAAGGGGACTGAGGTGTCATTGTCCTATATGTAATGTTTCTTGTGTCTTGTATCTTCTTCCATAAATGTCTCTATTTTTCATATTATATGGCTGGGTACCTTCTGGACAGACCTCGTGTGTGTGTGTGTGTGTGTGTGTGTGTGTGTGTGTGTGATCTTTATTCTCTATACTTGAAACCCAAGCAGTCTGGGGGTAAGAGTCATAGAAAAAAAGTTAAAACTTAAAACTTAAAGGTCAAGATCAAGAATATGATCATGTTGGGAGAGAGCTGAACTAAAATATCATTATCTGATAACATGGTGCAAATAACATGGCAATTGGAGGGAGACAATTCAGTTTGGGTTTGAGCCCTGTCCCTGTGACATATCAACTGACAACCTTGGCAAATCAATGAATGTCCTGAGCCTCTTTTCATTCATCTTTAAATGAAATTAGTAAGCTGCCTAGGCCCTTCTTGGGGGTAGAATCTGCGTCTCTTTTATTTTTCTGTGCTTAGCACCTATCAGAGGATTTAGCATACAACAATAACAACATAAGTGATAATAAATGACTCTTTTCTAAACATTTGCACTAATTTATTTAATCCTCACAGAAACACTATGAGATAGGTACTCTGAAGTTTTAATAAATACGTGGAGAATGGAATATGACTAACATATGTCAGTAAGTCAGTTCAGAAGCAACTATGTCAAGTAAAAGTAATTTGTAAACCTCAACAGCCATAAGATTATAAGATAGCATTTTAGTTCTACTTCTTTACTTTGATCTAGAGGACATGCTGCTTGGACTTATCACAAATGAGGGTGGGGAATCTTATCTAGAGATTTTATAAACATCACTCTTTCTTTATGCTATTTTATTTAATCTTCATCACAACTCTTTGAAGAAATAATTACCTCATTTTAGCTTTGGAAACTGAAGCTCAGATAAATTGAGTAACTCAGTGACAAGGTTAGGATCCTCATCTCTGTTGGCTGTCTCAGAGGCCAGGCACTTCTAGAGATGGCTAGGGAAGCGAAGAAGATGAGTAAAGGAGGCTTCTAATGGGTCTGCAATGAGTTAAAAACAGTAAAAGAAGAACCGGAGCTTTGTAACACCTGCCTCCAGCACTACTTCAAATGTTTTTCTTATCCTGAGAGTCAGAAGTAGTACCTCAGAGTACCTCTGTTCCTAGGAAAAGGCCAGTGATCACTCTGCTGGGAACTGCAAAAGATAAGGAGACTGTTATTTTCAGAGAAATCTGAGAGGGCAAGTGGAGGTCAGACTGTGAGATGTGTGTCTGTGGTCTTTTCTACATGCGAACATGATGATTCTTCTGGCTGGGTTATATTTTTTATTCTTTTCCCCAGGGCTGATGAGTCAGTACACTGCAGGGTAAGAACACCGGACCACCATGTAGGTGAGAGCCCCAGGGATGGGTACCTTGCTCTAAACTGCTTTGGATCCTCCCCCAGGGCCTCCACCCTGGATCTCATTTTCTCCAATGGGTAAGAGTGGACTGGGCCAGCTGACATGTAAAGGCCCTTCTTGTTCTATGTTCCATGGTCTTAATTTACCATTTTTCATTCTAACTTCCCATGCCCTATGGTGGGTGATTCAGGTTTCACTTTGGGAGAGTAGAGGTAATCCTGACCATTATTTCTAAAGTGTAAGTTTAATAATCCTTAGCTCTCTAGTATGGCATTGTTTTGCAGGTTTCCCTGTTAAGGATCCCATTTGTTCTAGGCACTGTCTAAATAAGTCAGGTGCTTAAGTTATCTAATGAGGTGTGTGTTTGTGTGTGTTTATCTAAAAGGTAGAGTCTCTGTTTCTAATCCCAAGTCCACCCAGAGCTTTCTGTGAAAGATCGAACCAGCGATTAACCTCGCTAGGCTTCAGTTTCCTCCTCTGTTAAAGAGGGTAATAACAGTACCTACCTGATGGGGTTGTTGTGAGGAGTAAGTAAATTCATTTCTGTAAAGCACTTAGAAGAGTGCCTGCCCCATAGTGAATAATCAATGATATAAGTTACTTTTATGAATTCTTATCAACTCTGACTCATTCTACACATGAGAAAATGGACCCTTAGAAAGTTTAAGCAACTTGCTCAAGGTCCTATGGTAAAGCATATGCTAGAAAGAGGAGTTTTAGGATATGCTGAATGTATTTCAATCTCAGTTTCAGAACTGCCTGGGTTGTGTCCTTTCTAACCTTGGTCAGTTTCTGCCCTGAACCTAAGGCAGGTGGGCAAGGAGGAAAGCAGAGGGCATGTGTGATGGCCTCAAGGCACAGCCCCCACCCCTGGAACAGCACGTTCCCTGAAGGGTCTGGGACCTGACTGTTACACTAAAGGTTCTCCCAGGGAGCCACGGCACTGGTGAGGGGCCGGGTGGGGGCGGGTCATGGGGAGAGGTTGGTCTTTCCTCAACAGCAGTTCTTTCACTGCATCTTGGTTGTGGTCAAGGCCATTCACAAACTGTCCCTGTGCTCACTTGTCAACTTCAATCTCTGTACTATTGTCGACATAAGAAACATCCAAGCCTGTAAGAATTCTTGAGTTTATGTGAGCCAAACTGATGACAATTGCGGGAAGAAAATTCTCAATGGGCTGAGAAAATGCTCCAGAGAATGGCAGTTTTGTACATTATTTTGTACATTACAACCAAAGTAGACCTAAGGGGGTTACATGAAATCCAATGGTAATGGACAGAGAAAACAAAGGGGGAAATCCCTGGGATTGTATAAAATGTAAAACAGAGACCCAGGTACTTCTTTTATAATGGTGGGTATAGGGTAGTAAACAGTTAACAATTAACATGATAACAACAATAACGAGAGGCTCTGTGGTCTCCTGCTCTGGTTGTGCCCTGAGGGGTCTGGAAAAAGGAAATTACCCTCCCCCACCTCAGTATATCCTGAGGTCCAGGCATAGGTGCTCTCTCAATTGGGCATCCAATGATTCCTTGAAGGCTGACAGGTATTTTGAGATGTTGCATAGTTATCTGAGTAGCTTCTAGGGGTCACTAAGTGATTTGGGAGTTTGAAGTCTGGTGGTGAGGAGTCTAGGCTCAGGAAAGTAAAACCTTAATTTAGGCCTCAAGATGATGGTCTTCAATCTGAAATATATATCCCTTGAAGGTACTTAAAGACTTTTATAAAATGTACAGACATGGGCAGTTTTAGAGAGTGAATTTCTAGCACCTCAACTTCCATATATATTCTTTCCTAGCATTGATCTCCCCAAAAGCTTTCCTGTGGGCACAAGAGTCTCCTCTCCTTTCTCACCCCCCTTTTATAATCTCCCTCCCCTGCACCCTCTTAAACACCTATTGCTTTATGGTTTTAGGAAACTAAATAAATTTACTAATTTATACATGCACACACACTTTACAGAAGTATAGATGACCAATAAGAGACTAGGTTCTAGCATAAAAATCTAATACATTAGGATAAAATTCTATGGGAGAAGTAAAATAAAAACAGGAGTTCAAGGAGTTTTTTAAGTAGAAAAAATAATGTAAAATTTCCAGCTTGTTTATACATTTTTCAAATGGATTGTGGTAGGTCTTAACTAACTATGATATTTAGACTAAATTGGGTACATGCAAAAGCATGAAGTAACTATTTTATTCCAAAATGTCAATATTTACAACACAATGTTTAAAGTTTGATGAAAAATTTCAGATGTCAACTTAAAGTGTGTGTTTTGTAAAACAATGTTTTAAGGACACGTAAAGAAAAAGTCTGCAGACCACTGCTCTACTGAGCCTGCCTGGGTAGACGTGCCTGGCTAGGCATTCCTGGCCTGGGTCCTGGATTCTATTCTCTGGACCAGCACCCATTGTGCCTACTGTCCATTATCCTTAGGAGAGGAACCCACAGCCCCGTTCAGGGTCCCTTGCCAGTTTCCTTTCTGGGAGGGGGTTGTTCCCAAATTCTCAGGAAACTTCATATACCAAAGCCTTCGTTCTGCATATTTTCTCTCATTATTATGTCCAATGCCCATAGAAAGAGATTAATGGTCCCTTTGAATAGAACTGAAACCCTTAGCAATGTGCCCTTTAGGTAAGAAAACCCTTTAGAAATAAAAAATACAGTATCCTTCATGATCTCTTTGAAGAGAGACAAAAAGCTTTTATTGCTTCATGGTGTGTTATCCTCCTTCTCCTTCTCCTGCACTTTTGCACTCTAGCTAAAAGTGCAAATAGCAGACTGTGAAGATGCATGCAGGCCAGGGTTGGATAAAGAAAGAGAGAGAGTGTACTCTTTGATCCTAACGCCCCCAACCGCTTCTGAGCTGTGAGGTCTTGGGCAAATTTCTCACTTTCTCTGAGTCACGGATACATAACTGTAAGGTAAGATTATAACGTGAACCTGTTATGATTTTAGTAAAGATTATATAAGATATTTATGAAAGTGCCTAGCTTAGGGTGTGAAATGTAGTAGGCAGTCATTAAATAATTATTTTGAGTACTGACTTCCCAAAATATAAAGAAGCGCTATGCTTTATACTTCGTTTGGGAAAACAAAGGTGAAGAGGATAAAAGTATACCTTTAAGAAGTTCACGATGTAGGGAGAGAGTGAGATGAATCTAGCAGGCAGTTACAGTGGTGGGATAGTAGGTGGCTTATAGCATCAGAGCTAAATGCGGAGAATAATGGCAGAATATGGGGCGGGGGGCTGCTCATCTGGGATTGGGGTAGAAAATGGCCTCTTAGAGGCCCTAACATCTACGTGAAGAACTGAAGGCTAAAAAGGAGCTGGCCAGGCACAAAGGAGAAATGCCACCGTGGGCTCCAGGAAAGTTCTAAGAAAAGGCCTGGGAACAGAAACCTTGGGGAGGGTTGGATGGGGGCACTGAGATCAGCTAAGGAGCTGAGACCTATTTCCTCTTCACAAGGAAGAGCTGTTGCAGAGATTGATCTGGGAATGACCTGGCCTGCTTTGTGGTTTAGAAATCTCCAGCTGTAGTGAGAAGTAGATAATGGGGTGCCAATCAGGAAGACCAGTAGTACTTCTAGTCCATGAATCATTCAAGGGTAGAGAGAATGTTTTATATACCTTTATAAATTCAGGGCCCAGGACTGTGCCTGTTAAAAAGATAGAGTCTGATAAAATGTGCATTGAATGAACTAGTCAATAACTCAAAAAACTAATTTTCCTCAATTTTATATTAACCAGGGCAAAATTACTGCTGAATATAGTTTCCCATCAACGCCCACTTTGATTGCCTCCTCAATGTTGTCAACAGGTTCATGCCTTTAAAGAAGGCAGCAGATAAAAGTGATTACAGCTGCCTGCCAGTTCGCTCAGGAATTGCCCTAAGCATCCCTCCCAGTGACCACTTGAACATTGTACCTCCTCTCTTTCCACTGCCCCCTGGTCTGTCTTGTTTGTCCTCATCCTCATGACTTCTTTGTTGAACTCTCCTGTTGTGTTGACACGCACCTTTGATCGAGTGATCTACCCACCTCCAATCTGGCACTCTGAGAAGGTGCACTTTTCTCCCCCTGAGGCCATTCCCGCTTGTCCCAGGAATGTGATCAGACAATCAGCATGCAGTCTGCAATATGAACATGACGAACTGATAAAAAGCCAGACAAAAATGGAGACAACAAAAATCCCTTTTCAGCTCGCTTAGCCTGGTGGCCCTGTTGTGAGTACAATATGATTTCCTTAAAGCTTTGTGCAATCTTGAGAGTTAGGACCCCCGGGGCTATTTCACTTTGGGGAATTTTCTGTGGGACTTGCTTCATAAGGCTGAACCTCAGGGCTTGTAATTATACCACAGGACAGCAGGAAAGCAGTTGAGGAGAAAAAACCAATGAAAAGGATTCTTATCATAAGCTCCTTCTCTAATTTGGGGAAACAGAAATCTCTGCATGTTTTCTCAATAAGCACTCCATCAGAAGCCTTCTTATCCTGCCAGGCTTCTCTCTTTCATAAACACAGCAAGAATAACCTCTGGACGTTGGCCTGCCATAGTCAAGTATGAAAATGTAAATTCCACGGGTCACTGTTTTTCCAGCCACCAGATGTGGATGAAAGGAGATGGGTGTTTTATTGTGTTTTCTCAAGAAACAGAGAATGGTCTGTCCTGAGATGGGGCTGCTCTCCTCCCACACAAGTGGCCACCATGTGGCCAGAGGACAGCTAGCTAATTTGCAAGATTAAGCTTTTCTAAATATTTGGAATTGGTCTATTCTGTCTTCAGCTAATAAAATGGATTTCTCCTCCAAAATGGATTTAGGAAGCAGACACAAGAGCTCCTAAGGGCTTGTTGGCAAGTTACCTGTTAACAGGGTCCATCTGTCAAATGGATGTATAATGGGTAGGCTCTATGTGGAGTGTCTCCTACTTGTATTTCCCAGGATGTCTACCTTCATGCAGAGGTGCTGAGGGCACATGGAGGCCAATGCCAGCTGATGCTGATAAATGTCCTATGACATAAGCCTCTGCTCTCTATTGCACACTCACACCCTAGAAGTCCATAAAGAACAAGCTTGTGTTAGAAAAAAATAAACATCCACCAAATGAGAAATCTACATTAATTGCAAATATCTTTATTTGATTCAGTGATTCATTCATTAATTTAATATTGAATGTCTACAATGTGCCAGAGACTCCGCTAAGTACCAAGAAAATAGATGAAGTGCCTCAAAGGGGCTGGTAGTTTATTTGGGGAGATAGTTATAAACATCTATAATACGAAGTGCTATAAAATATAAACTGTAGGAGGAGCTTTGTAGAAGCAGGCCAAGAGTCTGTCTGAGGGAGGCAGGGAGTTTCACAGTGAAAGTAGCCTTTGAATTGAGTCTTAGAGAATGAGTGGGAAGTTTCCAATGAGGGATGTTTGTGCAAGGCAAAAGGGTAGATGTTGCAGAGAACTCTGTGTTTGGGGAGTGACAAGTGTTAATGTAGCTGGATTGTGAAATAGAAGGGAAGGGAGAGGTGGTTGTGAGGAAGTGAGGAAGGCAAGAGCCAAGTCACCAGGGACATTAGTCATGCTGATACATTTACAGTTGTCTCTGCAGGCAATGGGAGAGGGGAGAGAAGTGGGACACTGAACAAAACTGAATGGAAGAGCAATATGGTCACATCATGGTGTAGAAGATGGTTTGGAGGTGAGGGAGATAATACACTATCAGTTCAAGGAGTAAAGCATACCTGCAGACAGTGAACTATAACAAAGGGTAATAAGGTTTAATATGGTGAGATGGGGCTCTTCCCTCTGCTCTTCATATCTACTCTTTACCCTTCTCCACCATGCTCTGTGCCATAGGGGGTTGACTTCTATGGGCTGTATCAATGGCTCCTTAGCCCTCAGAATCTAGTTAGGTTCTGCTAATGGAAGCCTGGGCAGGAGATGAATAGTAAAGAGGAGAGTGAAATTAAGCAGGGTATTTATTCTCTTGGGTCCCTCTCTATGAGGTGATCTTGGGCTGATTTTGTCCCTTGGTAAAAGTCACAGCTCCTCTCCATATGACCCTTTACTGCTAAGTTCCAACCACCTCTCCTTGTCTTTGCCCCATCAGGTATAGGGATATTAAAAGCCTTGATGGCCCTTGAGTACTGTGCTATTTCTTCTATGTCCTGCCCTTCACACCTTCCTAAATAATTCTTTTATTAAATCCTTCTGAATTACCAGAACTGAATGGGTCATTTTGTGGAGGGAATCTGACCACTACTGTACTAGGTAGCACAGGACTAGAGTAGACAGAACAGTCTCCTGCTCTGTCTGGGGCAGGGTAAAGGAACCAAGAAGACTTCAGAGAAGGCATTTGAGTCCTGTCTTGAAAGATGAGACTGAGTTTCCCTGTCATCAATGATGTGAAACACAATCCTGGAATGAAGGAACAGGGTGCATGGTCAAAGCCATGGCTGACTGAAGGAAAGGGTGCCTGGAACGTGAGGTGAGATGCAGCAGGAGATGAGGAGGCAGAGATGAAGTAGGCCAGAGTGGAAGAACCTGGAATGCCAGCTTAGGAGATTGTGCTTTGACCTTGAAGAAAAGGGACAAGAATGGTGGCAGCACTGGGAATTGAATTATATGAAGAGTGATAGAAGGGTCTGAGAGTGTTTAGCTGGTAGAAAAGATTGAGAGCATGATCATTGTCTTCAAGTATGTGAAGGATCTGGATAATAATATGGTAATATGTTTCATGAGTTCACATTCTTTGGCCCAGTAATTCTACGTCTAGGAATTTAGCTGAAGGAGATCATCCAAAATGCAGACCAAGCCTTCTCGACAAAAACTTCCATTGCTAAATTATTTATAATAAGCAAGAATTGAAAACAACCTAAATGCCTAGTTGTTAAATAGATCTTTACATTAAAATATTATATAACTGTTAAAACAAAGTGTATACAAATTTTAAGTCATGGAAACATGCTTTTAATGTCATGTTAAGTGGAAATGTAGGATATAAAATGTTTATACAGAATGATCTCAGGGACATAAAAATATAGGAACAAAATAAAGATACCAAAATCTTATCAATAGTTATTGCTGTTGATAAGTTTGTAGGTGACTGATATTCTCAGGATGTTCCAAAGATCATCCAAAGAGAGGCTGTCTACTTATCTCAATGACACTATCACCACCATTACTACCACCGCCTCCTTCACCACCACTTCCTCTGCCACCACCCCCACCTCCTTGACCATCTCTACCACCGCCATCACCATCACCTACTTTATTGAGTATGTACTACTTTTTTTCCTCTCTATATTACATCTTTTAACCCTCTTAATTCTGTAAGGTAGGTTTTATTTTTACTCGCACTTATCAGATGAGGAGACCAGCTCAGGGAAGTCATGCAAATTGTTGAAGATCATAGTGCAAGTAAGTTGTAGAGATGGGACTTGAACCCAGGTTATCTGACTCCAAAATGTTATGTTATTCTGCTAGTCCATTACTTTTGCATAGTCATGCCATTGCCTCCAGTAATATATTATTGGTTAGAAGTTTTTCACAATAATGAACTGCAATCATCTTGGTAACACCTTATAGATGTTGACTGCATTAAAAGTAGATGACCCAAATGGAATAAGTCTTATGAGGAGGGGATGGATCATAGCAAATGCAGTAAATACTTATTTTAAAATCAAATACTAATATTTATTGAGATCTTATTTTGTGCCAAATAATGTTCTAAGGCTTTTTTATATATTAACTTATTTAGTTCTTATAAACACTCTATGAGTTTAGTACAGTTATAGTCTTCACTTTGCATACGAGGGTACTGAGTCTAAATAACTTGCCAAGGTCACACACTTAGAAGATACACAGCAGCAAAGATACGCTATGCAGCCCACTATGCTCCTAAGCACATGCCATTCTACATCTGTATGTGTATAATGATGTAATTACTACTATTATTTTTATTTTAATGTTCAACACCAGAATCCCTCTCAAGGATATAACTGTCTTTTTTATAAAAATACCTCGATAAACTATTTGGGAATAAAGGTGTTATCAGGAGCTCTAGTTTTTGCTCTAGTAAAAGAGAAGAAGGAGGGAGGTGCACAGAGCTGCAAGGGTGAAGACGCCAGTAAGACAGAGCATGGGATAGAAAGTGATGGAATACAGGGAGGCCAAGGGACATTTGGGAACAGGTCACACCTTCATGTTGAAGTGACTTGTGTGTTAAACATGAAACTTTCCCCCCCAAATGACAGTAAGTACTACTATGCTCACAAACACTGCATGAATATACTATTATTTTGTCATTATTATTATGGGTAGAAATTGAAGAAGTGCCTGAATTTACATCTGACTCAATGCTGCATGAAATGGAATCAGCAAGTTTCAGTAGTACCCTAGAATCATATACGTACAAGCAAGGACTACCGCTAGGATTTACAGAAATTCAGGGCAGGGTTTTAGACATTCACAGTGTCTGGAACTGGGGACTCTAGCCAGTCCTTCCTAGATCTCTTTAGAAACAGAGGCCCCAGCCAACATCTGAGTTACCTAGTTTATCAGGGTTCAACTTTCAGACGGTCCTATAATCTCTCACTCTGACCATTTTCTTTTGAAAATAAACAGTGTTTAGAGACGGTATGGAATTTCCTTGGATCTATAACAGTAAGAGGAAGAGGTAGGACTCAAAGCCAGGTTAATTGGATTTCAAGGCCCATGAACTACTCACTGCCTCACCTGTCTTGGTTTTGCTTCTCTGTCCAACCTCTTAGGGAGGCCCAAATAGATTCAGTGGTGGAGATTCTGAATCTCTAATTATTGGGATGGCCTAGGTCTTAGTCCACAGGCCAGACCCTTCCACTAAGTCGGCAATCAGGGTGTAATTACTCATTCGGTTCTCAGTAGGACAAGTGAATCTAGACAAGCCCATGTGGGGGGTGAGCCAATGACTAACTTAAGGCAGCAATGGGTTACTTTAAAGATTTTAAAGTAAGTTTCCTAGTCTTAAGAATGTGCAAGTCGTATTTGTCCAGTTTGAAACATGCACATTTTAATAAGATCTGCTTAGCCTTGTAAAAGAGTTCTCATACCTTTAAGGTATTTTTAAAATGAAAAAATGAATATACCTGTATGTTCACTGTAGAACATTTGGAAAATACCAAAAAGAGTAAAAAAAAAAACCCAGTCTCTAGGAATTTTAGCATATCATTATCACTAAAACTATTTCTTTGATAATTTGGTTGATAAAACCCTCCTTTGTTGTTTGACTTTATAGTGCTTTGTATCCTTAATGAGACCCAGCCAGCATCTTTCCATGTTAACTGATGACTTGTCTCTTCTTTTATAAATTGCCTTTTCAGCCCTTCGACTACTGTTTTGGATTTGATTTATATTTAAATATAAAATAGAGGTCTCTTACAGCCATAAAAAGAGGAGATTATCCAAATATCATTGTGTCTCTCCTACATAGTAGCAGTCTCTCTTTGCCTCCCCCACCCGAAAGGATGGAGAGGAAGTGAGTGAGAACAATCCTGGCAGAGAGCAGTGGTTTTCAAACTGGGTTTTCTAAAAAACGTAATTCCAGGAGGAGTTAATGGACATATGAAGAAAAGAGCTCAGAAGAGTTGGAAAGTGCTGCATTAAATAAAAAACATAATCGTCCTAAACTGTGGCTAAACTATAGGATTTTTTTATAGCCTTTTGGTGTTGACAGAGATTAAGACTTCTCTCAAAAGTGGGAGTGGAAGATAGATAACATTTCCCAAGCACCCAGGATGCTATGCTCTTTGGACAACCCTGGTGTGAAAGAAAGAATATAGGGCAGGGTGTCTAGAGTCCTGTTCTTTTCTTAGTTTGCCATTGATGCGTTTTATGACCTTGGACAAAGCCAACATTTAACCTTTGGTAACATAAACAAGGATATGTTTGAGATGGGGCTTGAAGGATGCATAGGATTTTGATAGGAGGAGCAAAGACATTCTAGGTGAAGACAGGTGGATGAGCAAAGTATAAGGCACTTTCCTATCCAGTGACAGGAAACCAAATCATTCTGGCCTCCCCTTCGTAACAACTCTGTTCTCTGAGTAGAAAAGACAACAGGCGTGTTCACGTCTGAGAGGCAGACTCTCACAGAGTTCTTATTACTTCTGTTTCAATGCCCAGAAATCCACCTGTCTTTTCCTAAGTGTTCCTGCCCACATAGGTAGACCACATCATAAAAATTTGTATTTGAAATAAGAAACCTCACTACTTCAGTCTCTTTGACAGCCAGACTTTGGGCTTATGGAGAAATTACAAATGAATGCCTTTAAAATCCAGTGAAAGATTTTTATGATCCGTTACTTGAATGGCAGGTCTAGAATTTTCATTCATGGTTTATTTTTACTAATTGTAGAATATATCCAGGCAAACTTCTTAGAAAGGTATTTATTTTATTATGAAAAAAAGAACATAAACCAGAACATTATTTAGACTGCTAATTATGAAATAAGTTTCTCAAGTTAAAAAAAAGTCTTGAATTTACAGAGGATCTGCATGTCAGTTCCCTCCAGCTTCATCTCGTTGGTACCTGGCACTGTGGTGAGGCTGCAGAAATGGGTAATGCAGGCTTGTGCTATCAAGAAGCCCAGTCTGTGGGGAGACAGCCTAGAGCACAGCTAAAGATAATAACAATGTCCTCAAAGTTATGTTAGTGTCCATGAAACAAAACCTAGAGATCCCAAAGGAAAATGGTGACGTCTCATAGGAGAGAGGCAGACGACTTCACAGAGATGATATTTATACTGCCTTATAAAGCTGAAAATGGTTTTGTCTCTAAAAGGAAGGACATAAAGGCATTACCAAGAAGTCTTCCCTGACCTCCATAACTAAATCAATTTCTTCTACTGGTACTCTCATAAACAATATCCCCCCTCTCAGTGTCGGATGTATAACCTTTGACTTTTCCATTTCTTTGCAACATTTTTTGGTTAATATCTGTCAAGTTAATCTAGTTAATGTTAGACTACATGCCTATGAGAATGGAGACTGTTTTTCTTTCTTTGTTTTTTTCATTACTCAGAACATAGGTCATAGAAGGAGCTCAGTAAATGCTTGTTGGATGAATGAGCAACATGAATAAAGACAAAGAAGCAGGGGATAAGGGCATTTTAGGAGAATGAAGAGCTGTTCATTTAACATGGCTGGAGTAGAATGCAGAGTTGGACATGAGACTAGAAAACACTTGAGCATAAATTTATCAACGGTTAGCTAGAGTAACCAGATAAAAGTGAGAGCCAACCAGCGTTTCTAAGTAGCTGGTTTAGCTCTTCCTTCCCTCACCCTCCTCCCCAGCTAATCTGTTGTTTTGCATGTAGTGGTTAAAAGTCATTCTTTACCCTGAAGCCAGGTGAGCAGACCTCTGAGTTCTTTTTTTTTTTTTTAACTTCTTTTGATTCAGAGACATCTCATTCTGTATACTCACTCAAAGTGAAGAGGAACTTTCAGATAACAAAATTCTTTTCAACCTTCAAAGTGAAGTTCATGTACTGCCCCATGGAATCCTTGTTTAACCTCAGAACTAGGAGGGATATTAGCTGAAGAAACTGAGGCTCAGGTTGAGGAAGTGACTTGTCGGAGGTCACACAACAAGGAAGGAGCAAAGCTGGCACTGGAATCCAGATGTGTCTGGCTCTACACCCTGTCATCCTTCTCCACTTTTCTGAAACCACTTGTCTTTCATTTGGCAAACTTCTGCACTTCCAGGCTTCCTGCCCCAGAAGAGTTTCCTGTTTCACCTCCAAAGCCATCAGCAGCCCTTAGGCCCCTGCCAAACATCTGGCACTTGACAGGGATGTTCCCTGCTTCCCCCTCTCTGCAGGGTGCTGAAGGGGGTGGGTCAGGAATTATGCCTTGATTCCGTCCAGCCAAGCAGAGTGTAAATAAACAGGGGCAGGAAAGCACATGTGTAGCTGGATAGTGGATGTCATGCATTGCTCTCTGTGCGGCTATCTGCAGGAAAGCCTGGCAGCTCATCTCTGTAGGTGCCTCTGACCTCGCCTCTCTCCTTGGTGGGGGGTCCTTGAGACCACTGCTCTCTGTACTCTCAGTTTCTACCCTTCATCAACCTTCTTTTAACTCTCTGAAGTGCTTATGTGTCCCATGACATGCCATGTTCTGTCATATGCCATATTTTTATTCTTGCTATGTCCTTGGCTGGGAACTCTTTCTCCTGATCTGTGGACCTTTAAGGAAGCTAAATTCAGGAGAAATTTCCTCTGTGACGCATCCTTGATTCCTTCAAACTTAAGGGCTTCTTCACCTGTTCTCATTCTGCATGTTCGATCACTTTATACCTCTATTATAGCATTTATCTCATTAGGTTATACATGTCCATCTTCCCCATCAAGACTATCGTAGCTAGTTCTGGTGGCCTTGGTGGGTCCACTCCTGTGCCATATGTCCCAAGCATCTGAGGTGTCGGCAAGCAGCACATGGATCAGGTAATGCAGTTTGTTGAGCCCAGTCAGCAGTTTGTGAAGGATTCAGTTTGGCTGGTGAAAAGATGCACCAAACCTGAGAGGAAAGGATTCCAGAAGATTGCCATGGCAATAGCAATAGGATTTGCTATAGTGGGGCTCATTGGCTTTTTTGTGAAATTGATCCATATTCCTATTAATAACATTATTGTTGGTGGCTGAATACCTTTCTAGATGAGGGTTTTTCATCTTGGTTATTGGTGAGCAAGTGAGGATTTGAGAAGCTCATTGAGTAAAATATTGCCTTCGTATTTTGTATTCTTCTTTCATTTTTTCTTCCAAGATGTTTTTTATTTATAATTTAAGATAATTTCAAAAAAGGATATAATAGCTGACATTAATAATGACAATTTATTAAGCACTGACAGTGTGCTAGGAAATATCACACAGGTTGCCACAGTTAACCTTTGGGATTTGGTGTTCTAATTTGGGTTGCACTCAAAGCAAAGCCTGATACAGGGGATCCCAAGAAAGAGTAGCGAGGCCACAGAGAAAGGGAGACAGGGAAGGAGGAAAAGGCAAAATAAGTTTGTGTTTTGAGGTCACCACCATAGGCAATGGGGGTTCTATTCGGTCTCCAAGAAAAGTGGGAGGCTGTAGCGTCGACACACCAGTTGCCATGCCTCATGAACTGTGTGGGAAGTGCTCCTGTACTTCTGGGCTGAGATTACCTACACAGGTAAAGTAGATTATGACCACGTTGGAGAAAGCGCTGAGGCAGAATGCTGAAAGATGGAAGATACTTGCTTGAGGTAGGAAGTTGACAGTATAAGATGATACTGAGCTTGTATGGAAATATCCATCACAGTTGAAATCAAGGGTGAGTCAACAGAATGTGATGAAGATAACAGAGAAATTGGCTGTAGCCCCATTTTACAGGTGAGGGAACCAAGGCTTCTTACTCTAAAATGTGGGCTCTTCAGTAGTATATTAAACTTTGAGTGCCCGGAGGGTGTGGGCCATGTCTCTTTAGTTTCTGTAGCTTCAATACCTAACAAAGACCTGGCACCTCCTGGGACTTAGTAGATAATAGCTGAATAAATAAATGCACTGTCAGAGTTGTAATTTTGGGATTTGTAAGGCTGATTCTTATGTTAAACATTCATCTAACTTATGATAAACAGCTCAAGGAGCTTACAACCAATCAGGGAAGGCAGACAGTTAGCAAGTGGTTAAAAAAGCACCTGATGAGTGTCTTTAAAATAAAGTGATCTGTTATGGGGCTCACTCACCTAGTTTATGGGTTGGGGAGGCTTTTAGAGGAAATAAAGTTTAAGCTAATATTCAAAGAATAAATATGTGATGGAGTAGGTGGGTAGGAGGAGAAAAAGCACATTGAGAGACCTGGAAACATAGGGGAAGAGTTGAGGATTTAAGAGAAGACAGTACACTGAGCTTGGATCTGAGGTCCACTGTAGTTGGTGTAAGTCCTGATCTAAGGGCTCTAGCTAAACAAGGGAGTCATGCTCAAAGAAGAAAATGAGTAACTGAGGCCATTTAACTTTGCCAGCTTATCTTTCTGTCTTCAGTGTCCCAGTTGCCCCTTTTCAATGACAATAGATGGAAACATCACTCTTCTCTAGAGTGTGAATATTTGAGATCTGTACTGGATGTAGCAATTTTTGTTGGAGCAATTCTGGTTCCCCTGATGCTATTTTGGATTTGGAGTTAGGGTGGGTTGGGGAAGTAGCAACCAGTTGTGGGAAAGGGACATGTAGTGTCTGACAATAAGATACATAGCATTGGTAGCAGAACAGAGACAATGAAAGAAAGCAGATCCTTGGCATTATTAGAAATGGCTAGATCAAGTCTCACCTGAAATGAATTGTGTTTGTAAGTTAAAGGCTATGCTGCTATAACAATTGGTCCAATTGACCTATTTCTCCACCAAGGCAAAGAGCAAAAGAAGCAATGGAGAACAATGAGCTTCTTTTTAGAGAAATGACCTAATAGTTGTACTTATCTCCTTCATTTAATTCTAAAGCAGGACCACTCATAGATGCAAGGGAAGCTGGGAAATATGGCCTCTAGGGTGTGTGTGGAATTGATGGGTACAACCTTCTGGTCGCTTGGAGACAGTGAGTTCTATTACTAAAGGCAAGAATGGATGAATAGATATTGGGAGTATTCATCAGTTTTACCAAAGCAATAAATTCTCCCCCACCCAGCTCCCTGCCAAGCCAATTTAAGTTGGGATTTCTGCTCTTTGCAATAAAAATGTGACTTATAAGAGATGGGATCTATCTCTGAGCCTTTGCTCTTCCCACCATACTACCTCTCTATGACCTTTAAGGGACATTGCAGCACTGTGTTTGTTTGAATGCAATTGAATTTAATTTGTTAAGGGAGGAAAAGGGATGGAAATAACCTGAGATTATCCTTGCTCTGTGCCAGCTTTAGTTCTGGGTTATTTACATAATTATATCCTTTAATTCTTTCATTTTCTTTATCTCCAGGTTGCAGTGAGAAAAATTAGTTGAGAGAGATTTATAGACTGTCTTTTTTATTTGAAAGCTACTGTTCTCTCCACCCCATCCCCAATGTGTCCTGTGATATTGAGGTGCATGATGGTGTAACAGGGACAAGAAGAGCCAGGAAAGGTTCGCCACGGGGAGGGAATGGGTGTGAGTGCAGGGGACAAGAGAGCTAGGTGTCATGTGTGTGCACGTGTGTGTGTGTTTGCTCATCTACAGAGATGGGCAAGCAGTCAGGAGGGAGGTATGTGCTGAAAGGGCTTGTGAGAGATCAACCCAAACAGTTGTCACTTTCCTAAAATCCCTTCCCTGTCACCCACACTCCTGATCCCTCCTTGACAAGGTGCTTGCTTGTTGACTGGGTGTTTATTTGAATGGGGTGTTCTGTAGACCCAGAGCCTTCCTTGCTCTGACAAACTTGGGAAGCCTGGTTGAAAATGGCTGCATCACCCTGGAGTCTGGAATTCAATGTAGAAAGTCACTTAAGGCCCATCCTGACTATGAGGGCTGCCTCAGAGCCTGCTGCTTAGCAGAGGAAATGGGAGCTGGAAGCACAGGGAAGCCAGTGCGGGTAGGAGAAGAGTGGGGAGGCATTTGTTAGCAAACTGGATTTCCAGGAAGGAAAGCCCACCCTCCACCTCACAGGCTAAATTAAAGCTGCCTTAGGACTTCTCATTCCTGAGATGGCTCTCTTAGAATTCTATTGTCTGCCCTTCAGGAATGAGAGGAAACTTGTTCCTTCAGGGGCACAATAAGGACACAGCAGCCAAGGACACAAGGAGGAAGCAGGGAGTCCTTGAGTTCTCTAAGAACCTGCTGCAGACTGCCTTTTGGCAAGTGTTCAGTGGCTGAACACTTGAACCTGGTGGAGCAGCCCTGGCCCTGGGAACAGTGTTGAAGTGGAGGAGTTGGCCTTGTGCTGACTCTGCCCAGCCCAGAGTCTTGGCAGACTCTTAGTTGCACACCAACACTATCACTGGAAATAGGCAGCCCCACTTCCGCCACACCCCAGTAACGGAACTGCTCACTGTTCCCTGATAAACATAGCACACTTTCCTCATCCCAAGTTCACTCTAGTGTCCTGCCTTTCCCACCTATATATGCTCATCGTTCAGGGCCTGATGAAATGTTATCTCTTTTGGGAAGCCTTCCTTGATTGCCCAGGCAACCATTTATACCTACTTTCTACTAGCCTGTATTAGTTTTACCTGCATATCCTCACACCTAGCACATTGTCTTAACTTTTTGTAGGTACCTGAAAAATTATGTTGGTAAATGAATAGCCCTGACTTACTTTAATGCTGTTACTATGAATAAAGGATAAACGTTAAATCATTAAATAAGATTGTACCTGTATGTGTTCATGGACAAAATTCACAAGCTCTTTAGTTGAACATTGTGTTTTAATTTTTCAGTTCAGGGTGTGTGGTGACTGCACCTATCCAAACCGGCATTCAAGTGACTAGTGACATGCTAGATGGGTGACATGTCACTTATTTCTGATTGTGTACTCTTCAAGAAGTCATCTTTGCTTCTGCTTTCCATCTCAGCTTTTGCCAAGGCTCCTTCTAGCTGGAAAAATGCTATGGTTCTAGGCCTGAAATATTAAAAATGTGACCTCCTGGGAACATTTTCATTTTAAAAGGGCCACAACTTGAACCAAGAAGACTTAGTATAGGACTTCACTGGAAGATGAAATAGGGTTCCAAAGGCAAAGATTCACAGAACTTTCTAGAGAATGACAAAGTATGAGTATTGTCATTCAACTTCGTATGATTACACTTACCTCTTATTCAAACTTAACCAAAAAAAAAAAAAAAAAGAAAGAAAGAAACTCAAGGAGAAAACTTAAATGCATATTGCCAAGTCAAAGACACAGATGTGAAAAAGCTATATATACCGAATGATTCCAACCATATGACATTCTGGAAAAGGTAAAACTAGAGACAGTAAAGAGATCAGTGGTTGCCAGGGTGAAGAGCTTTGGGGGAGGAACAAATGGAACATAGAGGATTTTTAGGGCAATGAAACTATTCTGTATCATATAGTGATGACCAATACATAATATGCATTTGCCCAAACCCACAGAATGCACAACACAAAGACTGAATCCTAACAAACCATGGACTTTAGTTAGTGATAATGTCAGTATTGGAACAGCAGTTGTAACAATAGCACCACACTAATGCAAGATGTTAATAATAGGGGGAATGGTGCATGGAGGGGAGGGGTATGTGAAACTCACTGTATGTTCTCCTTAATTTTTCTATAAATCTAAAGCTGCTCAAAAAAGTAAGCCTATAAATTAAAAAAAAAAACCCTTAACCACAGATCTCCTTAAATCATCGCTAACATTTATATAGCACTCACCACATCCGTTACTGTTCCACATGTTTTGTATAGATTAACTTGGTTTTAAAATTCTCACATCGAGCTTGGGAGCTAAGTGCTACTATTCTCATGTCACAGATGAGGAAAGTGAGGCACAATGAGATCAGGGAAAGTTACCCAGGTTAACACAGCTAGTAATTAGGAGAGCCCACTTTGACCCCAGGCCCTCTGCTTCCAGAGTTTGAATCACGCTAGGCTATATGTTTCTGTTCTATACTCTGTCATGTACTGGATGTCTGTATTCTATTCTATTCAGGTGTCTCTGCTTCAAGTGGCCTTTCAGACTTGTCACAGCCTGGGGTAGGGGACCATCTTCTGTGTTCTTGTAACACCCTGGCCTCAACCTCAACTCTGCAGAAACACTGGGTTCGGCACGTGTCTGTGGAGGTGGCCAAAGAAGAGTTTAGCATATGTTTGTTGGCTCTCAGACTCCTGTCTTTTCCCTCTGCTCTCACTTTTCCCATATCCTCAAAGCTTTATATGAGCCATTCTCTTCTCTGGGACATGGTTTAACCTAATCCAGGAGAGGGGAACTCATTCGGAGAGACAAAGATGTCACTTATTTGCTACACTCTCCTGAAGCTCATTCCCTTTTCAGTGAAGGTAACGAAAAGAAGTGGGGCAATTCAGTGTCCCACTCAGTAGACCACTTTCACCCCCCCACGTTCCAGCGATTCTTCTATTCACAGTAATCAGACTTTCGACATGTGAGTGGATGTGGTCTGAATTCCTCTCCCTGACAAGTGGCTCCTGGAACGCTGTGCTTAGGTCTTACTGAGAACTTTAGGTTATAAAGCTTGGAGTCAAAGATGGTCTGTAAACTGTGTCTAGCCTAAAACTCTGGAAATCAGTGTAATGATCAGCTCTCCCCTCCCCTGGATCTGGGTGAGCTGTGGTTCACCTCTTTTACTTCCTCTTCTCTACAGCCCAGGTACAGTTCAGACCTTTTATGTCCCTAGTCTCCTGCTCCCCCTGCCCTAAGCCAACTCAGCCTTTTGTCCAGTTCTGGCTAAAATACTGATTTTTTTCAGATACTCTTCAACTCTCTGCTATATGTCCTCATTAGGTTTTGAACTTTACCTAGCATAATACCAACTATACTTAATTGTAATAAGGAAAGTCATGGTTTTACTTTCAAATTAGTTGTAAACTGCATAAGGGGAGAGAATGGCTCTATCTCATTTCCCGTTGTATCCCTTACTATAGTGTTGAGAATAGATACAGTGCTCATTAAGTACTGGTTGAATAAATGAATGAACTTGAAAGCACCAGTATAAAATGAGTGTGCAAAGAGATGGGCCTTAGATACTAGGTCATGGGTTAGAAAGCACCATCAGGAAGGCAGCTAACTATCCAGTACATTAGTTATATTCTGTGCCCCATTGCTGTGTGTTGAATAAATGAAAGAACACTGATTTGACTGTGTCTGGAGGTTGGGTTCCCACCCCCCATCCCAACCACAAAGAAAAATTAAATAAGTCTTCAGTGGAGCAAAGCATCTTTTCCCCCAAGAATCAGAATGGCCTGGTCTAATATATTTTGGGGGAGCTTTGGATTATAGATTAGAAAAAGAGAGAGTTTCTCCCCTCCAAACCACTTCCTTGAGGATGCACTGAATCACAGTGAATGGCCGATTGAGCTGCCAACAGGCCCCTCAGAAAGTGAGTGGTCAGAGACTCATATTACGTAGGATTAATATTAGGCATCTCTGTCTCAGCCCAGTGAAAGGCCTCAAGTGTCCTTGGAATTTCAGCGACCTTTCCCCATCAATGATGACATTGTTCTCCCAGCTCCGTGGCTTAATTCATAGGAAATGCAGCACACTCCTCATCACTGCTGCCCACCACATCTGTGATGGGGGTCCCGGGGCTGGGATCACTGAGCTCCAGGCACTGCAATGTTACATTTCCCTTGCACAAAACCTCCCAGGCTTCAGGGCCTCCTGATTGTTGTTTTCTGAATCTCTCTGCAATCTTTTCAATGGTCTTAGCTGAGAATTAGGAGGCAATGGCATAGGTTCTAGGAGCCTAGCAGATCTTAAACCTGTCATCAGCGGAGTGCCTCTGATCCAACAGGCCAAAGCTGCTAATCAGAAAACCACCTCGAACTGAGACAACAGTGTAGGATCTGAAGCCCAGACACACCACCTTCATTTAGGCAAGGCACAATGGAGCTAATGGGTTGTTGACATCTTTGCTTCTAAATTCTCTCTACCACCCTATGAATTTGCTGTTTTACTGCCTTCATTTTACAGAGGAGGGGAGTGTGGTTCAGGGCACACAGCAAACTGAATAGATTGTGGGAATTCAAATGCACACCTGCCTGACTTCAAACATCAGTTGGGTGGTGGTGGTGGTATCTACTGAATACCCACTGTATTTCACAGTGTATTCGGGTTTTAGATTCTTTTCCTTCTATATTTCTTACTGTACCCTTGTGATGTAGAAATTGAAGCTAAGGCCGAGTTTGCTAATTCTGTTCTTTTGCAATATAACAAACTTAGACTAACTTCTCCAGTGGTTGGGCAGCTTAAGTAGAGAGGATGAGTGACTAGGTGGAGCAGGATGCAGGGCCCGTAGGTTGATGAGAGGGTGGACGAGGTTGGGCAGGAAGGGAGGTGAAGCTGGTCTGTGAAAGTAAGGGTGGATCTTGTTTAAGGTGAACCTCTCATGCCTGGAGTGTGATTGGCACTCAGAACATGTCTTCTGAATATGTATGCGAATGTTAGCAGGGGATTCATGGACGGACAAGTCAAATTCATGGACAGCCCAGGGGGGCCTTAGAGCAGCAACGTGCGAGTGAACTGGTAGGAGTTAGGGGTCCTAGGGGGGAATAGTGGACTTTAAGAGTCTCAGGGAGGGAGCCATTCGGAGTCATGGCAAAGACCACTCTGGGGCTACTGCTGAGTGGCTGCAGAAGCCTATGACAATGGCCACTGAAGAGCAAGAGGCACATAAGGCCAGAGCCTGGGGTGACTGCTTTCACTCAGCTATTGGTTTTCCACACAATTATGGGTCATCATGATGCATAGGAATTGAATAAGAATGCAAGTCTCCAATCACTTCAAAGAGTCAAGCGTTAGGTTCCTCCAAAGCTCTATTGCCAAGGGGAAGAACATGTAAACATCTCTTTGTCAAGGTCCACTTGGTCCTATGTGACATGTGTGTCACCTGAGTGTGTAACCAGGAAGCTCAGATATGGGCTGTGGTGCCTCCCCCTTTGGCTTTCTATGAATCTGGTTGCTAGAATGTAAAGACCGGAGCTGATCTACAAATACATGTTCTTTTTCATCCAGGCACTGCCTTTACCTAATCAGCCCTGGCTTCCTGCAGCAGAAGTCTGGGCTGTAATAGAGCTGTTCTTATTTTATTTTTTATTAAGTTCATGAACTTTAGAGGAAGGAACTTGGAAAAAAAGGTCTCATTACCTCAGGAATGAAGGCTCATGCTTCTTTTAATGCCAGACATTGGTGTGGCCTTGCTTGTTATAGCTACAAATAACCCAGGTGGAAAATTGCAGCAGAGTGGCAAAGAACAAACAGGATGACCTCTTGCGGTGAAGTAGGTGGGGTGGGGGGTAAAGGTCAGTGAAGGGTCAACCTAAAATGGAAAGATTCTGAGTCAAGACTTACAGACTTCAACTATGACTAGTCATTCATATTGATGGACTCTGTGAGGACAGTCTACTGTAGACCCTTCAAGAAGTCAGGAGAATGGGGGGGAACATAGGCTCTGAATTCAGATAGATTTGGTTTCAAATTCTAACTTAGCTACTTACTATAAGCTGCATGACCTACAAGTTTCCCAAATCTCTTGCGTTTTGGCCTCTAAATCTGTACAATGTAGGAAATATCTACCTTGCAGGATTATTGAGGGGATTAGATAAGACCCTGTAGGGAAAGTGCCAGGCAGTGGGCCAATAAAGACAAATGTGGTGCAAGGTTGCTGACTTCACAAGTCACATTGTCTACTGAAATTGCGGTGATTCATGCAACTTAATTGTTAACTGACCAGGAGGGTTAATGCTCTGCTGAAGTCCCCCTCTGCTGCAGAGATTTGTGGGAGGAGTGCCGAACTTCAGGGCCCAAGGTAACTCAGTGTTTGCTAGACCTCTCTGATGAACCTCCTGGGGTGCTTGTTACATGTCATGAGTTCTTGGCTTTATCTCAGACCCACTGAATAAGGAACTCCGGGGAACCTGGGAAGCTGTCTTTTAAGAGACCATATTTATCATCCGAGAAATTTGGGAAGCACCATCAATCTTAACTGTACCACTGATCGATTGGTGATAACAAGCTGGTTTGTTCTCTTTAAGTGTAAAATAAAAATTTACTACAAAGATGATCTGTAAGATTCAGACTTATTAAAAAACACCCTTTAATTGACTGATATTTGGGGAAAGAGTATATCATTATGTTTTTAGGAGAAAGATGCTCTTTCTTTCCTCCCTGCCTTTGCTGTTTCCTCTGCTTAAAATTCTCTTCGCTGCTCCTTCCTCAAGAGTCAGTTCAAATATTCAATTCACTTCTTCTGAAAACCTTCCATGACTACCCCAGCTCAACTAGGCATTTCTTCTACTATGTTCCCTATGAGCTTTGCTGACACACCCATCATAACAGGAATTGCATCAAATTATGCGTTTGTTTTTATATTTCTTCCACACTGGTTTTTTTGTGCACAAGGGTTAAGAGGATGAGTTCTGGAACCAACGTGCCTAGATTTGAATTTCTCCCTGGGGGTTAAGAGCAAACAAAACAGGAGATCACACTGAATGAGGTGTTGGAGGACAAACAAAAGTTGTCCAGGTGGAGACGGGAGATTTCCAGTGAATAGCAGATACAAACATGTGAAGGCTGTAGAAAAACACACCTTTCCCACCTCGAACCATTTTTAATGAGAAAATCATTTTTGCAATGATATCTTTTCAGGTCTTGAAAACGTTTCCAATAGAACACATTTGGAGCCTTTTCATTAGGCTTTATTTATAAAAGCCAGACAAGAGACTTATAATTCTGAAAATGATGTTTTAAATTGTCAAGCTGAGAAGAGCGTGGATTGGGCCTCAGATACCTCATGCACTGTATTGAGTTTGCAGACCATGATACGACTTCGTGTTTGAGAGACCCTGGCCTCAGAACAATGCGGTGTTACTTGGACAAATTAAGTTTGTGTCTGCTCACGATCCATCAGTCCCACTCTTGTTTTATGGCAAATGCTATAGATTCATTCACCCAACTTCCTTTTGCCTCATTGTAGAACATGGTTTCCTGCACACTAGGTGATAGGAAGGTAAAAATATATGTTTTTCAGATGCCTCATTGCTCAGGATCCATGAACAACTTAGTGCTCTCCAAGTAAATGCATGCATGTGATATTTGTAAGGTGGGAGTGATTGTCATGAGGCAGAGGTCTATTTTCTGCCGTGGCTCTTATTTTTGCTGGTATGCATGCTCATGAACACTGTCAAATTGCTGCAATTTATTTTGTAGGAGGTGTAGTCCTAATGTGTGAGTGTTGAAAAGCTGGACAAGGAACATCTTCTTTTCAAGTGTTGGTTTCATAGCAGTGGTGCTGATTTCTGGGTCCTCTAGCCCCTGAGGGAGGGAAAGGCCATGGCTCCCACGTGGGCCACTTCTGCTGTGTGTTTCTGGGAGTTATTCTTGGAAGCTCAGCCTAGATCCTACTTACATCCAACCATTTAAAAATAACAAATTCCATTAGATACCTTTTTGGCTCAACTAACTTGAGCAGATTCTGATGACTAAAACTGATCCAAGAGAATTTCTCATAAAGGGAATGAGAATGAGAATGTTCATCACAATATAATATGTAGCAGCTGGGAGTAAAACATCACCTGTTTATCATCACTGAGGGGGATGGATTTAGAAAATGAGGTGGATACACACTCAGGAATAGTATGGGTAAGTTAGAAGGAAGGAAATAGATGTCTACGTGATGATATAGACAGATTTTAATAACAGCCTTTAGTTTAAAAAATAACAGAGAATGAATCATATAGCAGAGTGCCACGTAAGGAAAATGAAAAATACATGAATAAAAAAACAACTGCGTGATGGACAGTGACACAAACCCTCATTTAATCCACCCCACATTAGAATGAGCACCAAAGTGAGGGACAGAAATAAAAGCAGTGAATGCAGACAACAAGGAACAAATAAACAAGGGGCCTGGCATGTAATGTGACCAGTGAAATTAGGAGAACGGCTTACAAACATCTTGGCTCCTAAGATGGAACAAGAAAAGAAGAACCGATGTCATATATCAGAAGAGAAAACACTTCAAAGTGCCTTTCCACCATACCTATAACACAGCATGAATGTTTTGTGCCACACGCTAATACAGGCATTGAAAAAAATCAATGCCTGTGGGGAAGTATAATAAGATGACGGGAGGGCCACATCATGTGTCATAATGTCTGAAGGTCATGGGGATATTCATCCTGGGGAAGAACAGAGATGGGGGTAAGCAACCATCTTGGTTTGCCTGAAACATTCCCAATTTTAGTGCTGAACGTCCTGTATCCCAGGAAACCCCCAAGTCCTGGGCAAACCAGGATGATTGGTAACCCTAGGCTGATATCACTGCTACCTTCAACTATCTAAGTGGCTTTCCTAGACAAAGATAGGAAGTAAATTGACCCTATGAACCTTCAGAGGGAAGACTTTAGGCCACTAGAAAGAGTAAAGTTAGAAGAAGGAAAATTGGGGCTTAATGTGTGGAGGACATTCTGACACCCGGCAGTGAATCAGTGAGCAGCCATTTTTAATGATACTATTGATGACTAGCATTCAGTGAGTCCCTGCTAGGTATGTAATTTCATTAAATCTTTACTGCACTGAATTTATGAGAAAACAAAATAACTCTTTCAAGGTCAAAACAGTTAGGGGTCGAACGTGGGATTGATTGTTTGACTCCAAAAACCCCAGGCTTCTGAACTAATATCTTTTAAGATAACCTTAAGCATTCTTACTACTCCAAGATGGTAAAATTTAAGTGCTAGATTGTATGTTACAGACTTAACCATGCTTGGAAGTTCAGAGGTGAGGAATTTCAACGAATGCTGGTCTAGTCAGGGACTAATCATGACTTGATTTTGAAAACACTTGATTCTCCTAAGAAGTCTAGCAGCAGACACAATCCTGAGAGTGTGTCTCTGGCTGGAACTCTCAACGGCACTTGATAAGAAAAGAGCTCTGAAGAGGTTTACGATGTGCTAACTACAATAGCCCGTGCACAAACCCTTCTATCGCTGCAGGTGCAGTGTCTGTCTCTAGAGGCAGGATAGATAACCAGGGTCATTGCAACGGAGATTAATAATAATAATAGCTACATTTTTTGTACATATACTATGTGCTAAGCATGGTGTAAAGTGGTTTACACGCATCCAGAACATATCACAGAAATATGGTAGTCACTCCATAAATATTTCATGAGCAAATAACCTCAGGCCATTTTCTCCAGTACAGCCATACCTGGAGGTCTTACGCAACTCTTCACGGTAGGTCCTATGATTATGCCTATTAGATAGATAAAGACACTGAGGCTCAAAAAAGAAATTGGGTTGCTATTGTCATACTTTATTTTTATCTACTATTTTAATAAAGCTAGTAAGTTGGAGAGAATATGGATATACCTGCCTTTTAATAGACCTATCAAATCAGGTCACATACATTATTTTGTTGTA
>VMDR010012075.1:0-27236 GCA_007922815.1 Macrotus californicus
GAATTACTTTCACTTTAAGAAATAAACTTTTGGTCCTTGCCAGGTAGTTCAATTGGTTAGAGTGTTGTCCCAGTTCACCAGGGTTGTGGCCAGGACACATACAAGAAGCAACCAACGTATGCATAAATAAGTGGAACAACAAATCAATGTTTCTTTTCCTCCCTTTCTCTCTCAAATCAATCAATAAAAAAATACTGGAAAGAAAAGAAATAGAAACTCTTTGATGTACAACTATTTCAGAACATTTACATCTTTTATGACATCAATTTGTCAAAACTCAAAGAAAAATTAAAGGCCAGTATCTCTTAGGAATATTAATGCAAAAGTTCCAGCTCAGATAATGTACAGACTGTAGAGCTAGCACCTATGGATTTAGGAACGTTAACTCCAGGAATCGTGTGCGGCTCTTCCTGTTAGGAAATATACAACTTAATTTTCCACTGTAATTAAGTAGTGAACAAAAGCCAATCATCTCAATGATTAATGAGAAAGAAGTTGATAAAATTTGATTGTTTTAGGACATAACCTGGTAACAGGAATAAAGTATTTTTATAGTATGAAGATACCAGGCTAAATGGTGACTTGAGCTGAGGTTGGCAAACTAGGGTCTACTGGCCAAATCCAGCCTATATGTTTCTGTAAGTTAAGTATTATTGGAAAATAACATACACTTATTTATATGTTGTCTATAACTATTTAGTAAGGAAGAATTGAGTAGTTGCTAGAGATTGGATGTCCTGAAAAGCCAACAGTTTTACCAGAAACGTTTTGCCAATCCTTGATCTAGAGCTGTCTCCATTCCACTCAGGGAGGACCAAGGCAAGGTTGCTCCCTAGTCTGTATGTATGAGCAGGCAATTCACGAAAGGAATACAAATGGATAGTAAATAACATAAAAATGTGTATTTGCATCTCATCAATAATCAAAGAAATGCAAATAAAGATGAGAAAGCTATGCTTGTTTTCTTGGGCACCTTTTATGAGGCAGGCAGTATTTCAAGCACTCAATCTATATAACCTTATTTAATACAGAAATCCTAGGGAGAGAAGTTCTGTAATTTCCATTTCACAGATGTAGAAAATGAAATCCAAAGAGGCCGATTGGCAGGTAAAGATTGGCGAAGATTTAATAAGACTTATGTTGGATATAGATGAAAATAGTGGGGAAGGGGTACTGGCTGGTGTAGCTCAGTGGATTGAGCGTGGGCTGTGAACTAAAGGGTCGCCAGTTCAATTCCCAGTCAGGGCACATGCCTGGGTTGCAGGCCAAGTCCCCAGTGGGGGCCACCTGAGAGGCAACCACACATTGCTATTTCTCTCCCTTTGTTTTTCTCTCCTTTCACCTCTATCTAAAAAAAATTAAAAAAAAATGAAAATAGTGGGGAAGTGGACCCTGTTATTCAGCACCCATGGATGATTATATAGGTGCACCCTTTTTATAGGGTGGTCTGGTTGGAAGTGTCCAAATATATGCTTATGAACTGATTCAGCAATGTCACTTTTACAGTTTCCTCATGGAAGTCACTGCCCAGGTATGAAAGCATGGGGTCATAGGACCATTGTTATGGTATGATCTCTAACAGCAAAATGCTAGGTAAATATGCTCAGCAATAGGAGAATGTTCCAGTAATTACAGTGCAGAAATTAAATGGCATATTTTAAGATGAAATTAGATTAATAACAACATCAGTGGTCCCAACTCTATGCAACCATAAGTTTCTCCTAGGGGAACTCTGGAAGAATGCCACCCATGTTAACATCACTTATCCATGGGTGGTGAGATTTTAAGTAATATTTGTTCCTTTCTTCCTAAGTGATATTTTAAAAATCCTTACCCAGGACATTTTTTTGGTCATTGCTTTTAAAAAGAGAGCAAGGAAGAGAGAGAAACATTGATCCATTGCCTCCCATTTGTGCCTGGACCAGGGATCATACCCACAACCTAGGTATGTACCCTGACTGGGAATTGAACCCATAACCTTTCAGTTATGGGATGATGCTCCAATCAACTGAGCCACATTGGCCTTTCATAAATGATTTTAATTTATTTACAATGAATTGTATTATTTGAATTGAAAAGAAATTTAAAAACTATACAGCAGTGAAAATAAATGAAATAGAGCTTCACATATCAAAAAGGACAAATCTTGCAACGATAAATACTTGGAGCAAAAAATTCAAGTTGCATATAAAATCTTATGGTATCCACAGCATTTATATAAATGCAAAACATCAAAGTAAATAATGCTTTGTATTGCTCTTGAATTCACACATGTAAGGTTTCAGGAAACATGGAGTGACCCACATCTCATTCAGGATGAGGCTACCCAGTAGAAAGAGAGGTTTCCACTGGAGATGGGAAGACGGGTTTCCACGGCGTGAGTAATAGTCTTTTTTCTTTTTCTTTTTTTTCAGCTGAGGAGTGCATTCGCAGGGTTTCACTGATTTCCTTACAACTTTATTATGTTTTACACATTTTCTTAAAAATGATCAGCTCTCTAACATTAAATTTGAGATGAGAAAAATTGCAGGCTGATGTGGAGCTGGTGGCAGAGGCACCCAGAAGAGCTGTGGAAGCTTCCACCTGGCCAACGTCAGCGCAGAAGCACGTTAATTTCCATGTGTGTGTGTTGGGGGCTGGGTGGGGAGAGACTCAGAATCTCATAATGTTGAACTTAGTGACTCCCAAACTCTTAGCTGGTGAACATGAGTTAATCCTAGGGTTTGAGAGCACAAGGTAACTTTAAGTCTACCTTACTTGTGTTAGTTATTTTCCTATTGGTGACTATGACCCAGCTCATAAAATGGCTAACTTGTTCCAAATAATGTGATCTGAACTCCCCTCCCTTTATCTTTTATTCTCATCTGGCTATGATGAAATGGAATGAGCTGGAGCCCTTCATGTGGCATGGGGTGACCACTCTGTGCATCTCTCAGACAAAGGGCTTGTCCTGGGAAACCTACATTCCCCTTCTGCTCTGGGGTCTTCCCACTCAGAAACCTCAGTGGCAGCTCAGACCCCTAATAGAGGCATTCAAGATGATTGTGCAGTCCATTCTTTGCCACCTCATAGCACAGAGAGAACAGTACCATCCTGCACAACTGGGGTAACTATAGTGGGAGAGGGTTTGGGTCAGAGGGAAGACCCAAAACCTGTTATCTGCACACACTTGTAACCCATTCTCCACCCAACAAGGCCTGTGGTGAATAGCTCCAACTTGAGAGGCCTCTTCTATGCCCTGCCCTGCTTGGGGTGTTACAAGCTGAACTGCAGCCCAGGATGCAAAACTTTGAACCAACCACCTGTTGTCTCTGCCTTTAAAGTACTAATATCCACAATACGATCACTGATCACTACCACTCTGATCCAAGCTGCTGCCGTCATCTCTTATCACTGCACTAGTTTATTTTTTTGAAGATTTTACTTACTTAGAGAGAGGGGAAGGGAGGGAGGGAGAGAGGGAGAGAAACATCAATGTGTGGTTGCCTCTTGCACGTCCCCCACCAGGGACCTGGCCCATAACCGAGGCATGTGCCCTGACTGGGGATCGAACCAAGGCCCCTTTGGTTTGCAGGATCCACTGAGCCACACCAGCCAGGGCTAGTTTCTTGAGTCCCTAGTCATTAGTCCTTCCCTCCTCCTCTGTCTCTTCTCTACAGAGAAGCAAGATTGATCCTGTGATGAAGCCAGCTCATCACTTCTCTGCTCAGAAGCATGCCTGGCTCTCCACTCTCCATTTCTCCATTTCACATGAAGCCTCTGAGGCTCTGCCCTCCAGTCCCCACTGCCTCTCTGGCCACCGTGCTGTTGAAAAGAAGGTGGACAAAGGAATAGGCAAGGCAAATAGGAAGCAAGAAGGAAGGGTCTAGGGGCCAGGGAAGCTCTGGGAGAGGGTCAGCCCCAATACAGGTGGGAAAGAGGTTCTGAGGGTCCCAAAGGGCTGTCAGTGGTCTTTGCCATCAGAGATCCCAGGGCCAGTTAGGGCTGGAGGTTAGGGGTCATTGCCCAGGGGGTCCTTTCTGTGCTGGGTGGGGAAACTTTTCTTTCTCCCTGCCAGTGCTTTTGAATGGTGGCCTTGGTTGGCAGCTTGCCAAGACAGGTTTTGTTGGCTTAGTTCTCTGCTCTGTTCCTCAGCACCACCTAGTAAATGTTAAGTCAAGGGGATAAAACACAGAATAGGTCAATGATAACTTACATTCCCATAAAGCTTTGTCATCCAGAGAATGTTTGGGGAACAAGCTCTGATGCTCTCAGCAGTAGAGCTTCATATTCAAGGGAAAGCTCAAAATTGGGTCCCTTATGTGGAAAAGGATATCATAAAAGCCTCTTCTTCACGATCTTGTGTCAGTGTAGAACATCCAAACCTGTAAAGAATTTTTATAATAGTTTGTGCCTGGGTCAGTGTGGCTCAGTCGGTTGGAGCGTGGTCCCATTAACTGAAGGGTCGTGGGTTCGATTCCAGGTCAGGGCAGTACCTGGGTTGCAGGTTCACCTCACTGTGGGGGTGTGGTCAGGGCACAAACCAGAGGCAACCCATCCATGTTTCTCACATCAATGTCTCCCTTCCTCTCTTTCTCTTTCCCTTCCCCTCTCTAAAATCAATATGCATGTCTTCAGGTGAGGATGAAAAAGAAAAAAGTTTATGTGAGCCCAATTGCTGACATTGCTGGGAAACAAGATCTCAAATGCTTCAAAGGACAGTTTCGCAGTTTCTCTTATGCATTTGAGATTAAGGAGGGGATGTAATCTTACGCATTTGAGATTAAGGAGGAGACATAATGAAGATTACATGGAGGTGGGAGAAAATAGGTGAGGAGATTATGTGCTCTCTCGTGGATAGTCATGCTTATTTCAAAGGCGAGTAAACCTAGATGCACAAGAGCAATGGAGAGGGTTTTCTAAAGGCAAAGAAAGATAAGCCTTTTACTGAAGAAGTTACATGTTAGGGCCTGGCCGCTCAGAACACCTGCCCAGTTACGAATTTATAATCAAATCACCCTGTGAGGTTACTTTCCACAGAGCACTTTTTTCACCCACACTTGTAACTTCAAGTTCCGATAGTGCAGTGTGGCTACCATGAGCTGCCATTTTACAGATGGGCAAACTAAGGGGGTTTGGGGGCCTGACTTAGACACCCCCCCCCCCCACGACCATACTGGGCAGCGATGGTGGACGGCGGTCTAGGGCAGGGGACAGTACCGCCCAGCTGGGGCCAGAGCAGCCCCTGGGGTCCGGCTCCCCCTAAGGCGGCTGGACTACGAACAGAGAAACCCCGGACGGAAAAACCCGCGCGAACCTACCCTGGCCGCGCCACCGCCCGGACCGGAAGTACGCCGCCTGGAACTACAACTCCCAGCAGCACGCGCGCCGCGCTTTGATCGACGCAGGGGGAGCGGTCGCCATTGTCCGCGGCCGAGGTGAGGCGGTCGCCCGGGTGGAGGGGGCGCGGAGGGTCGGCCGAACGCGCGGAGAGAGGCGGTGCCTGCCCTCGGGGCCGGCGCGGCGCCCGGGCGGGTCCTGCGCCTGCCCTTTCGCGCCGGCTTCGCTTCCCCATTCCGTCCGCCTCAGGGCTCGCGGCCGCGCTGGTCCGGCTGGACGGCCCCTGGCGCCGGGTCGCGGCCCCAGCCCCGCGCGTCTTTGTCCCTCAGGCCGCGCGCGCCCGGCCGAGCCCGGAGCTCAACAAAAGCCGAGCGCCCGACGTAGCGCCTCCGAAAGCGGCCCGGCCCGGAGGGGGCGGTCGGCAGCTGCGGACCAGGTGAAGGATCGCTCACCGGTGCGCGTTCCCGGCCGTGGCATTTGCGTTGTAGGTGGAAATGTGGGACGTGAGGCCTGGAAGCGGACGACGGGGACGCCCCCGGGGCCGCTGGTGGGGAACATCCACCTTTCACAGCCAGCGGGCGTTTCGCTCGCGGGCCCGTTCGCTGAAAGCGCTGAAGGACGTCAGACGTGGGCTGGGGACAGCGCCGGGTTCCCTTGCACACGCTGTGGCCGCGGGACTTGGTCAAGTTGCAAACAGAGGTCCAGGAGGCGGGTCGCCTGCTCCCGGCCTTGGCGCCGCGCCCGGTGCGTTATTCACAGATCCGGGAATCCACGGAGCCCTGCCAGCTGGCGCTGGTGCCCGCACAGGTCGCAGGACTGGCGCAAAGATCCGGAACCTGGGAGTGGGGAGCTGTCTGGGCCCCCTACCAGGAGGCAGAAGTTAAAATGAACCGTTTTAGCTCTGGCAGGGTGGCTGTTAGTTGGAGCGTCGTCCGGGTAGGCTCTAATCAACTGAGCCACCCGGCCGGGGCTAAACTCTCGTTTTCTTATGCCGCTCCCTAGGACTTTTGTTGGCTTCTGTGGATGAGTTCTGTTATTTGTTTCCACTGTATTTTCTGTGAGAAAGGACCACTTTTGTCTTTTTCACTTTTGTCATAGGTTGGGGTTGAAGTTGCTCCCCGTACTGAACCAGAATCCAGTGCAGGCGCCTGGTCCACTCCTCCTGCGGGATGTCTGCCGTCAACCCGTGGACTTCTTGGGGTGAGTCCAAGTCCTGTTAATTTTGGACTTTGTCTGCAATGACTTGCGGTAGCCAACGGTCAGAGCCGGGGGCGTGGGATCTGAGGGCGTCTGGGTGTCTGTTTTGGTACAGAATTAGAAAATTTGGTTATTGGTGAAAGGGGAAACTTGGTGTAAAAGACAATGTAATTTTTATACATTTTATAGTCGTCTCCTGAGATGTATTAGTTCAAAGAGACTTTCTGTTTATTCGTGGGATCCCTTAGAAGACAGTCATACAGACAATCAAATTTTTTTTTACTACTCTTGTATTTTAATTTTATTGTTGCTTTCCACTTACATAGCATTGGTCTGTAATTTAAGAGTAATGTTAAATAGTAGTGTGATGTCAGTGGTATGTTTTCCCTTTAAGTGAGGTTTCAGGTATTTGTCACCAAAGACATCAAGGTTGTATCTTTCTGTTATTTACATTAAAAAAAAAATTACATTATGTTTGCTCTGACCCATGTAGCTCAGTTGTTTGGGTATCATCCTGCAAAGCAAAAGGTTGTGGATTTGATTCCTGGTCAGGGCACATTCCTGGGTTGCAGGTTTGGTCTCTGGTTGGGGCACCATACAAGAAACAACCAATCTTATCTCACACCGATGTTTGCCCCCCGCTCCTTTCTCCTTCTTTTCCCTTATCTCTAAAAAGAAATAAATAAAATCTTTGAAAAAGTTAGGTTATGTTAAACATTTTATCAGAAAGCCTCTTTAGCTGTTTAAGGGGTTCTGTTATTAATTGTTCTGTGGCTATATCATATTGGTAAATTTCCTGAGAGTGACCCACCTGTGCATTTCTGGTATAAATCTAGTTTTTTTGTGGTGGGTCTTTTTACATACCTTTGGGCATTGTTTATGGAACTTTGTTATGCCCATTAGTGAGAGAGACCTCCCTTTCCATTTTGTTGCCTTTAGTCAGTGGGATTGGTGTTACAGTACCTCTCCTTTCCTTGTTCTAACCTGGTCTTCTGGTGCAGGTGTCCTAACGAACCAGTCCTGGGGGATGGCAGCTGTTGACCCATGGGCCTCCTGGGGTGAGTCAAGAGCCTGTATTCCCATTGACCGCATTGGCTGCCATGGTGTGGCCTCTCCCAGCAGTGACCTGCCATGGCTGGGGATCTGACCAGGGGAGCCAAGTGGGGCTTTAGGGTAGGGGGTTTCTGGTCCAGATCTGTCTCTGTGCAGAGCTGGAACAAGGAGGGCTCAGAACACTCTGCCAGGGGCATGAAGTGGTGCTGACATCTCCAGGACAGGATGCATGAGAATGAGTATGTGGTGATTTCAGGTCTAGTACGGCTGTGAACACACACTGCTTCTCAGAGGCAGTGCCTCAGAGCAAAGGGGAGTAATGTGGGTTCATGTATTTTAGGCATATTCCTTATCTTCTTGGTGTCCCCTTTCCTTCATCTATAAAATGAAAAGGTGGGTCTCTCCCCTTGCCCTATGGGAAGGGCTGGGGCTCCCTCTCTCTGTGCTCCACCAGGAGGAAGGACTCAAGTGGGCACACTTCCAACAGGGAGAGCTGCTTCTGTGACTTTGCTTTCCTCCCCCAGCTCTGTGTCCTCAGGACTCTGCCTGGCATGTGGAGGAGACCCCTGAGGAGGGGAGGAGGGCCGCCGGGCTCCCAACCGCCCAGGTCCAGGTGAGATGGGGCTTCCACTTTTTCCTGAAGGGCTGCCCTGTTCCCTAAGGTGCCCAAGTTGTCCCCTGCCATCCCAGTCCTTGTCGTTCCTCAGTTTACAATACCTAGTTTGGGTAGGGAAGGAATCAGTCAGAAGCTTATCACTTTCTGAGGACAGACAGAGAGGATTCAGTTTTCCATGACTCTACCAGGCTGTTCGCAGTCATGAGCCCTAGCTATAATTAATGAGGGGTGACCCCCTTGGTTGACAGCCCTCTCTGCTTTCCTCTTCCCACCTTCCCTCATATAGTCAGTGCTGGATTCAGGCTGATGTCTGCTAAGTGCTGTGCTTGCTGAGAGGGGAACAAGGACAAGTCTGAGCCCTTGTCTTAAGGAGCTCCCAGGATGCTTCACTCAGCTACTAAGGCCTCATGGCCTGCCTGATGCTACACATGTGATTTGGGACAGAAGCCTGAGGCACTTGGGGAGGCTCGAAGCTCTGGAGGAACAGAGCCCAGCTGATGCCTTGGGAGGCAGGACAGAGTCTGCATAGAGATCATGGGGCACAGAGCAGCTGGAGTCCTTTGCTGTGGTGAGGGAGACTGCCCAGGAGACAGGAGTATCAGCTGGATGAGCATGGCATATTGAACAAGGGTCTGGCCTCCTATAGCACCACAGTGAGAGTGGGTGAGGGGGACTACATGGCCAGTGTCTGGGTGAACCCTGACTCCAGTTAGACTTTGGGCTGGGGAAGCCAGGATGAATCCAGCCCGGTTCCATCCTGGTGACATTGAGCCTCCGAAGTGCTGGGAGCAGGAGATGCCAGGGTTTGCTGTGTAGCTGGACAGGTATCCCTGGCAGAGGTATGGGAAGCAGGCTGGCATTTCAGGCTTCAGTGTGACCAGGGCCTGGGAGCAAGATATGAGGTGTATTAGGGAGTCGAAGCAGGGGGACTTTGTGAATAAAGGACACAAAGGTGACTTCTGAGAGAAAAAAGATAGAGTTGATAATGTGGAGCAATGTCATCTCCCTCCCTTCCTCCTGGCCAGACTCCTCACTAGAGTCAGCCACTTAAGAAAAAAAAAAATTAACAGCTTTATTAAAATACTATTCATATATCGTGAAGTTTAACCTTTTAAAATTATAGGTCAGTGGTTTTTAAGTATATTCACAGAGTTGCACAACCATCACCAATATCTAATTCTAGAATATTTTCATCATCCCTAAAAGAAACCCTAATACCTACTAGTTGTTCCTCTCCATTCCCCCCACTTCAGCCCCTGGCAGCCACTAAATTTCTCTATGTATTTGTCGATTCTGGACATTTTATGTAAAGGGAATCATATAATATATGGTGTTTTGTGTCTGACTTCTGTAATTAGTGTATTTTCAAGGGTCATCTATGTTGTAGCATGTTTTAGTATTTCTTTTCATGACTCAGGCAGCTCTTTTAACTCACTGTTTCCAGTTTCTGTATTTCTAAATGAGAGATTTTCGTTCTAGTACATCAAATTTATGTTTATTCTATTGACCCCAGGCTATGAAAGATGAAGAAAATAGTTTCATTATTATATTTAGTTTATTCATTTCTAAATTAAAATAATGAATCAAGCAAATGTGAGATATTGTGATACAAAAATATTAAAATGACTCAACTTCATACCTCCTCCCAAATTAAAAAAAATTAAGGAAACCTCCCACTGTTTCTAAGATGACTGGTGAACTGCACGGTAAGTTGCTACCTCATGTGCCAGCACTGCTGTCCAGGAAGTCAGAGCCCTGATATGAGTGGAGCTGAATGGTGGTTGTCTGGTGTTAGGACTCAGTGGCTGTGATATTTGCTGCTGTTACAACGCGCATTTTTAGATTCTGTTATAACAGTGAAGCTAGGCTGGGCTGAAAGATGGGCTCTGAATCAGTCTCTTAGGAACAGAAGTTAGTTGTAATAAAGTTCTATGAAGAAGCCCGAATAACCACTGTGCAGCACTCTGGTGTTAATATAGGTGAGGGTTTCTGAGAATTATTAGAGTTAATGATGAGAAAATGAAATGGAGTATTAAAATAACACCGTCCAATGTCTGAAGAGTTGTGAATTCTGAGAACGTGCTCCTGCCCCCTTCCCACACTCACTTTGGATTTTTCCTGTGGGAAACTCAAGACTTGAATTATTAGTTGTATATTAAGCAACAAGAGTCCCATATCCCTCTGTTGTTTCCTCCAAATTAAATATTTCCTGAAATAAAGCATTCACTTGGTGAAAACATCAAATGCTGTCCTCCCTTGTTATCTGAAGAGTCTGTTCTGGGAAATATGTTTCAGCCAGATCCCATTACTTTGAGGGAGAGGGAAAATAATGTCCCAGCCTATCTAAAAACCCCAGCCAGCCTCCCCAAGTATGGAAACTCTCAAATCCCTCTATAACACTCCATCAACAATTTCTGCATGATTAATATGCATGTAAAATGCCAATAATCTGATACTATACACCTATCTTGGTTGTGTCAAGAATGTGCACAGTCTAGTGATATTTTTCTTCTTTGCAAAGATCCTACACTAAAATATTAGTAAGTAATGAGCCCTGGCTGGTGTGGCTCAGTAGATTTGAGTGCTGGCCTGCGAATCGAAGGGTCAGGGCACATGCCTGGGTTGCAGGCCAGATTCCCCAGTAGGGGGCGTGGGAGAGGCAACCACACATTGATGTTTCCCTCCTCTCTAAAAATAAATACTTAAAATCTTTTTAAAAATATTTTTTAAATATTAGTAAATAATGAAATTTTGAAACTTCCAAAGAGGCCATCTGAATTTCCCAGGCTCCACGAAGGGGCCACTGTCGAGAGAATTCAGGTAATGTAGAAGCAGTCCCAGGAGATCCTGTCAGGCAAATGGCTGAGACCCAGCTCAGCACCCTCTGCAGCCTCCTCCAGACCCTCCCATGGTTTAAACATGCAGTTCATGTGTTAGAGTCCATAATGTTTTAGAATGCCTAGATAAACACGTGTTTGCAAGATGGAATGTTTGCAAGACTGGGTGAAACATCTTTGCAAGTCATCATAACAGGTGATGTTGGAAAGTGTGAGGTGTCAGGTAAGCGTTACCTGTGGACCTGAAAGAAAGGCACTCCCTTTCTGGGGCACGACTCTTCTCAGTCCTATCCTCTCACCCCAGAGTTTCAGGTAGCAATGAAACCTGCAGCTCCTCTCCTATCCCAGGAGGGTCTTTCTTGTCTCCACTCTCATGCCATTTCCCTGCTGTCTCCAGCCTCGGGTTTGCCTTTTTTGTTACATCACTGAGGCCTCCATGAACTGTGGACCCTGACATTGGAGCATGTTCATCTGGGGGTCTTTTCTTCCCCCTGCTAGTCCATAGACCTTATAGTTTGATAACATCTTCAATTCTGGATACCCTTAAAGTATTTTGACAAATTCCATAATTACTGAAAAATAAAAAATAAAACGACCCTCATCACTCTAAATTGGCGGTTTCTAATGTTTGGTCATACTTGCTTTGTTTTCCTTTTATATAGTTCCTGATCATTCCCTTCCCACCCTCAGAACAACTCATGCTGTGCACACAACTAATCCATTTGCGTACTCATGCAGATAAACTACATAGACATAACAGATAATGAGACTGTTCTTTTTTAAAAATGCTTTTCATACACATAGCTTTTCCACAGCATTCTTTGTGCTTTCAGTCAATGTTGAGGTCCATCCATGTGCTAGATAGAGTTCAGGTTCGTTCCTTTTGCCTCATCAGAGACAAGGACTCTTCATTCTATGATTGGTCTTCTAAGGTCGCCCTCCCCCCATCATGTTTGCTCTTCCACCCCAAGCTGTGTGGATGTTCCTGTAGTTTCACTTTGCACACATACAAGTGTTTACTGAGGAGTTTTCTGAATTATAGGGTCTGTTTTCCATATGACTAGTACTGCCATGTGGTTCTAAAGGGACAAAGCCAGTTCTCACGGCTCCTCAAGTGCTCACTCCCGGCATCTTTGCAGCTGCTTGACAATACCTAGTTTTTGCTGACCTCATCATCAAAATAGTGTACTGTATTACTTTAATTTGCATTCCCTTGATTACTAGTGAGGTTGAATATCCTTTCATGTCATTATTGACAGTCTGTATTTCCTTCTTCTGGCTCTAGTCCATTCCTAGATTTCTGCAAGCTGTGACTTACAGAACTGTGGGCATTTTATGTGCATTCTGGTCTTGATCCAGATGGAAGTAGTAGTAGTAGTCCTCTTCCAGTCTGTAGCTTGTCTTAGCTTTGTGATGTCTTTTATTACTCAGATGTTTTTCATTATATGTCAAACATCTGTCTGCATGTGTAGTGTTTTTTGTGTCTTTTTTAAAAAGAAGTCCTGTATTTTAAAATTTCCCTCTGTCCTTTTCCTTTTTATTCTCTTTCTGGGGTCCTCTGTTAGATGGGTAGATGGGGTGCATCCTGAATGAACTGCCGTGTCTCTGATCTCTTTATATTTCATGTCTTTTTCTTGGTGGTGGTGGGAAGTCGGGGAGCCTGGCTGACATTTTCACCACCATGACTTCTTCCTGGGGCCTTGTGTTACACGGTGGGCTTCCTAAAGCTATCGCTATGTCTTCTATCTCTTCTTTGTATTCTCTAAATTCCTTCCTGTTCTCTCAGCCTCTATTCTGTCATCCTACTCTGTTTTACACCTGAATCTCCCCAGTCTGAGACTTGGGATTATAGCTCATTGATGTTTTGTGCGGCATTCTGTGTCCTCTTGGCGCCAAATTTGGTCATGTCTTGAGGGCTTCTGTGGTCAGTCTGTGTTTACCAGTAAAGACCTATGAGGCTGTGTTTCAGAGTCAGGTCCGGTTCCTAATCAACCTCCCTGCCTCATTTCCTCCCAGTCTGTCTCCTGACAAATCTCATTCCAATTTCTGTGGACCTGGGTGGGCCAGGATCATAAGGCTGGTTCTGCTTCCACTTCCTGGATGCAGCTGGCCTGTCGGGCCACGGACGCTCTCCCCTCTCCCATTGTCGGGCTGAAGAGGTCTCTGCTTCTCAGGTGTTGCTGCCCACACTCCAGTATGAAAGACCAGGGCTACTGGTGGTGCTGCCTGCAGGTGGAGTGCCTAGGGGGTAGGGGCAACTGGCAAAGCTCTCACAAACACACACCTTTCCCTCATCTGTGTACAGCCTGACTCACTGCTGCCTTCACTGTATCCATAAGCTCAGAGGCCAGGGCTTCTCCTGGGTCCCACTCCCTGGGGGTGCCACTTTCATCAGCTTCTCAACTTCCAGGAGGGTGTGCATGATCATGTATCTATGGCTCTTCTCTTCACTGGCTGCTGTATTTGTTTTACTTTTACCTGAGGATATGTTTCTTGATTTCAGAAAGAGAAAGAAACATTGATCGGTTGCCTACTGGTCACCCCTACTGGTGATGGAACCTGCAGCCTTTTGGTGCGTGGGATGACTCCCAGGGCACATACCTAGGTTACAGGTTTGATCCCTAGTTGGGGCACTTACAGGAGGCAACTGATAAGTGTTTCTCTCTCTGTCTTACTTCCTCTCTAAAAATCCATTAAAACAAGCCCTAGCTGGTGTGACTTCGTAGATTGAGTACCAGCTTGTGAACCAAAGGGTCACTGGTTCAATTCCCAGTCAGGGCACATGCCTGGGTTGCAGGCTAGGTCCCCAGGAGGGGGCATGTGAGAGGCAACCGCTCTTTGATGTTTCTCTCCCTCTTTCCCTCCCTTTCCCTCTTTCTAAAAATGAATAAAATCTTAGAAAAAGGATTTAAGAAATAAATAAAAATAAGAATCAATAAAAACATAATCCTCAGGTAAGGATTAAAACCTTTCTTAAATTTAGGAGGTTTTTAAACTCAGAGGTGGACCATGAAGCCTGTATTCATTTTCTGTCGCTGCTGTAACATCACCACAAACAATGGCTCAGAACAACACGAATTCCCTCCCTTGCTCTGGCAGGGCTGCGTTCCTTCTGGAGCTGCCCTGCTTTTTCCACCTTCAAGGGGCTACCCACATTTCTGGGCTCCTGACTCCTTCATTGTCACAGTGCATCACCTGACTTCTGCTTCCATTGTCATTTTAGAGCTGACCCTGCGTTCTGCCTCTTTCATTTACAAGGACTCTTGTGATGACATTGAGCCTACCTGGCTCATCTCCACATGTCAGTCTCCTTTTATTTAATTGAGTTTTTACAGAGAGAGGAACATTGATTTGTTATTTGCTATTCCACTTAATGCATTCACTGTTTACTTCTTGTATTTGCCCTGACCAGAGATTGAACCCACAACCTTGACATATTGAGATGATGATCTAACCAACTGAGCTACCCGGCCAGGGCCCCACATCAGTCTCCTAAATCATATCTCTGCAAAGTCCCTTTTGTCAGGTTATGGAGATGAGAACATGGAGGACAAATTGAGGAGGCTGTAGCCAATTACAGACACCCACATTCACTAGCTTCAGCCACTGTCAGCATTCAGCTTTCTATCAATTTCAACATACAACCTTAAAAAAAACCCCAGTATTTTCAAGTATATCTCAGATATGTTGTTTTACCTGTAAACATTTTTAGTTATTTACCTAAGAGATACCTTTGACAAAACAACCAAAATACCCAACAAAATTAACAATGATTTCTTAGTATGACCTAATACCCAGTCTATGTTCAGTTTTCCCCTACGTGTCCTGAAAATGTCTTTTTACCATTGGTTGGTTTGAATCTGGGACCAGACAAGGGTCACACATTGCATGTGCATTGTCTGCTGAAGACACTAGGTGTCCGGCCCTGTGGTTTGCCTTGTTTGGTCCTTGTGCTATCATTGATAAGTCCCCTGTCCATTTATCTGCTATAAACTGGTGCTGGGCTGGAGGCTGGAGTAGATTCAGGTTTTGTGTTTTGCCAAGAGTACTTTGTAGGCAGTGCTTGGTCCTCCTATGGGAGGCATCAGTGGGTCCAGGGTGTTCAGTTGTCTCATCTACAAATGATGGATAGGTTAGTGGGTGCCACTGTCATCAGCCTGAGTCCTCTGTTGTCAAGTTCCCTGTCTGCCTTATTTTTTAAATATTATTTATTTATTTAGAGAGTGGGGAAGGGAGGGAGAAAAAGAAGGAGAGAAACAATGGTTACTTCTTGCATGCCCCCACCTGGATACCTGGCCCACAACCCAGGTATGTTCCTTGACTGGGAATTGAACGAGTGACCTTTGGGTTCTCAGGCTGGCACTCAATCCACTGAACAACACCAGCCGGTGCAAAATTTATTTATTTTTAATCCTCACCCAAGGGTATGTTTATTGATTTTAGAGAGAGAGGAAGGTGGGGAGAGAGAATATCAATTGGTTGCCTCCTATACATGCTCCAACTGGGGCTCAAACCCACAACCTTTTGGTGTATGCCACAATGCTCCAACCAACTGAGCTCACCCGGCCAGGGCTTTTCTGTTTCTTTCAAAGTGTGTGTGCACGGTTTCCACTGAGGTCTCAGGAGAGGTGGGAGTTGAACTTTGAAGACACCTAAGGAAATGAGGTAGTGTGAGATGAGAAAAGCCTCCTGGCTGGTCCCCTAAGTGCAATCACTGTGTGAACACGCATTGAGGTTGTGCTGTCTGCACCTCTCCACCTGAGATGACATTTGTATGAAATGTTGGCATTATCTAGAACATAGAAGCAACAGTAATCAAGAAAACTGAGGTCTGTACAGGTCTGTGAGAGGAAACCCTAGATATTCGCAGTGATGTGTCCAGGGTTGGGGCCTGTTTCCCTAAAAGAGGTTTGCGGTCGGCACTTTTCTGGTGCATGTGTGGAATAAGCCTCATAGGAGCAGAACAGCCCTGTTTTCTCAGCCAGTCACTATGTGAAGATGGAGGGGGATCCATTCAGGACAGAAAAAGAGCAGCATGGAGAGCCAGCCCTGATCAGAGATGGCTTGCAGGGGCAGAAAAGCTGGTCATAGAGTAGAAGAGGAGTGATGACGCAGCTGTGAGCGGTGGGTAGAGGGTCACAGGGTTGTCTGAGTGGAATTGCACTCACATGGGGAGACCAGAACACCCATTTCCAGGTGAATGGGAGGGCCGTTGTGCACAGAGGCCAAGAGGGATCCTAGATGTGAATGGGGGCTGTGGGGTGTATATCACATCCCTGCTGCCGCCCAGGTGACTCCCTGACACCACCACAAGAGGAGGCCTGCCCTTGCCCCCCAGAAATGCCCGCACCCCCGAGGCTCATGGTAATTGCTTAGGATTGTGAGCCCAGGCTAGTGTGCTCAGTGGTTTGAGTGCTAGCCAGTGAACCAAAGGGTCCCCAACTTGATTCCCAGTCTAGGGCACATTCTGGGTTGCAGGCCAGGTCTCCAGTAGTGGGTACACAAGAGGCAACCACACATTGATGGTTCTCTCCCTCTCTTCTCCCTCCCTTCCCCTCTATAATAAAAAACTAAAATCTTTAAAAAAAAGGACTATGAGTTATACATTTATTGCAAAAATCAGACTTATAGTTCATCTTAATTCACTTTTTCTAGTGAGTATTCCTGATTCTGTTTTTCTAAAAACATTAGTTTGGAGTTTTTAAAACTCAGAGCACTTTTGACAGCAACTGTAACTAATTCTCCTTGGCTGAATCCTATCCCACCCTGGCTCCAATCCTTGGGACGGAGGTGATCTGCGAAAGGAGAATTCCTACTGAGGCCAGCAGCATGATCTGTAAATGTTCAGATCCCCCTTCCAGGGCCCAGCCCTGGGGTCTGTGGTCTGGCCCATGCTCGAAGCCTGCATCTGCCTGGTCCTGGCCTCCACCTGAGCGTCTGCACCTCCAGAGAAGGGGTGTTGGCCCAGTGGTTAATTCCCTGACTGAACACACACACGGGAAACTGCTGACCACAAACCTGCTTTGATGAAACCGGCCCCAACCCTGGCATCAATGCCAATTACCTTGGTTTCTTCTCGCAGACCTGCTCAGGCCTGTTCCTTGATTGCTGCTGCTTCTACGTTCTGGGTAATGCCAACATCTTACTTAAATGGGACCTCGGGTAGAGAAGTACAGACAGCACAACCTCCTCTTTGTTGTAGTTACTGTGGCCCAGATATCCAATTCCCTGAGTACATCTCAGACATGGGGCCTGAGGTGCTCACAGAGTGACCCTGACCCCCATCAGAGTATTGGTGATACCCAGGGTTCTTTGTTTCCAACCTGTGTCCTCCCAGGACTGTCAATCTCACTCCATCCTCAGAAAACACTGCAGAGGGTGGCCCCAGGCTGAGAAGGAACCTGTGTGCTCTTGTAGGAACCAGTGACCTTCAAGGATGTGGCTGTGGACTTCACCCAGGAGGAGTGGGGGCAGCTGGACCCTGTTCAGAGGACGTTGTACCGGGATGTGATGCTGGAGACTTTTGGGCACCTGCTTTCTGTGGGTAAGGCTGGTGCTGCCCCATAAATGACATGATTTTCATGGTGATATCTTGTGCTTGAGGCCCACGGGAGCCTCAGAGGGCAGAGGTGATCTTGAGTTCTGAGGCTCAAGCATGAATTCGTAGTGCTTCTAGAGCAGGAAGCAAAAGGGCCTCTGCTTTCTCTGCCCAAATGAGAGTTGGGTAGGAAGAGGCAGAGGAGTCTGTCCAGGTGATGTAAGTCCTGTGTTTCTTCACGTCCAGGTAATCAGATCGCCAAACCTGAGGTCATCTCCCTTCTGGAGCGAGGAGGAGAGCCGTGGCTGGTAGAGCAAGTGTATCCTCAGGGCACCTGTGCAGGTGAGAGCAGGCCTCAATAAGTAACCTGCCCCCAAGCCCACCTTATTTGAGAGACAGGCTGAGGCCTCAGTGAGTCACCTCAGACACACAATTCCCTCCTGGGAGCCCTGTCCCTCATGTCAACTTTTTGCTGCTGTTGAATCAGAGCCAATATGCCCATCTTTGTAACAAGGTGAGTTTTTGTAAACTGCGCTTTCCCCACTTGGCCATCGACTCTCCTGAATGTCTCTCCTGTTCTCTGCTGTGCCTATCTCTTAGATGACTTCTTATTCTCTAACCTGTTTAATTCTTCATTTATTGGCAAACTTGTAGCCTGTATCCACAGAGTTTTCTTTAAAAAAACTAATGAGAAAATAGTTTTATTAAAAATTTATTTTATTTTATATTTTAGAGAGGGGAAAGAGAGGGAGAGAAATACCAGTGTACGAGAGAAACATGGATTGGTTGCATCTCTCACGCCCCAAGCCAGGGATCTGGCCTGCAAGCCAGGCACATGCCCTGACTGGGAATCAAACCTGCACCTCCTTGTGCATAGGCCAGTGCTCAATCCACAGAGCCACACCAGCCAGGACGAAAATAGGTTTTTTTAAAAATGTGGATATTGTATTTATATAGTTGAAAAAACTCAAAGCTATATAAAATATATAAGATGATAAAAAACCTCATTTATATGCTTTCCTCTTTTGCACTTATTCTTACCCCCAGACACAGACAGACAGACACACACACACACACACAGAGACACACATAGGTAACCACTTTTTTTCCTATGCATTTTTAAAAAGACTTTATTTATTTATTTTTAGAGAAAGGGGAAGGGAGGGAGAAAGAGAGGGAGAGAAACATCAATGTGTGGTTGCCTCTTGTGCACCCCCAACCAGGGACCTGGCCTGCAACCCAGGCATGTGCCCTGACTGGGAATCAAACCAGCGACCTTTTGGTTCGAAGGCTGGCACTTAATCCGCTGAGCCACACTAGCCAGGGCTTACTGTGCATTTTTAAAAAACTGAGCTGGTGTGGCTCAGTGGATTGAGTGCTGACCTGTGAACCAAAGGGTTGCTGGTTCAGTTCCCAGTCGGAACACAAGCCTGGATTGTGGCCCAGGTCCCCAGTAGAGGGCATATGAGAGGCAACCACACATTGATGTTTCTCTCCCTCCCTCCTTTCTCCTCTTTCTAAAAATATGTAAAATCTTCAAAAAAACAGTAATTTAGTAATAGTAAAATAGTAATTTTTTAAAGATTTTACATATTTTTAGAGGGGTGAAGAGAAAGACGGAGAGAAACATCAATGTGCGAGAGATGCATTGACCGATTGCCTCTTGGGCATCCCGCGCTGGGGACCTGTTCTGCAATCTAGGCATTTGCTCAGACTGGGAATCAAACTAGCAATCTTTTACTCAATCCACTGAGCCACACCAGCCAGGCTAAAATTATTGTTTAAAGGTTTGTTTTATTCTTGTTTGAGGGAGAGAGGAATATCAATGTGAGAAACACTGATCAGCTGCCTCCTGCATATGCCCCAACCAGGGATCAAGCCCACATCCCAGGCATGGGCCCTGACCAGAATTGAACCAGTGAGTTTTTGGTTATAGGACAACGCTTCAACCATGTGAGCCACACCAGCCAAGGCTTTACTATACATATTTGAATTATTTTATTAGTGGTTTTCCTGCAGCTTAAAATTAATATCTTAGCCCTAGCTGGTGTGGCTTAGTGGATTAAATGCCAGTCTGCAGACCAAAAGGTTGCTGGTTTGATTCCCAAGCAGGGCACAGGCCTGGGTTGCTGGTCGAGTCCTCAGTCGGGACGTGTGAGAGGCAACCACTTGATGTTTCTCTCACCCATTGATATTTCTCTCACTCCTTTTCTCCCTCCTTTGCCCTCTCTCCAAAAATAAGTAAATAAAATATTTAAAAATAAATTAATTAACATCTTAATTTATAATAATCTAGTTTAGATTAATACAGTTTTGATGTTGACAGTATATGAAAACTTTGGTTTTGTATACCTCTGTCTTTCCTCCTTTTATGCGGTTATTGTCATGTCTATAAATTGTGAGTTACCCACCATAGATTTATAATTGTTGCTTAATGTAGTGTATTTTAAGTCAGGTAGATAAAAAGGAGTTACAAGCCAAAAATGTATTTATACAGTCTTGCTTTGTCGACCTATATAGTTACCTTTATTGGTATTTATTTCGTTACTGTCCTTTCATTTCAACCTAGAGGACTCCGCTTCGCGTTTCTCACGGGGCAGATTTGCTAGCAGCAAACTCCCAGGTTTGGTTTATTTGGGAATGTCTTCATTTTTCCATTGTTGAAGGATTGTTACGTCAGATACACAACTCGTGGTTGATAGTTTTACCTTCTGGCCAGCTCATGCCTCAGTTTCCTTTCATCTTTTTGACTTGTGTATTGTCAGCACCAACGATCTCAGACAGTAATGACTTCACAACTGGGCCTGTAAGTGTTTGACAGACAGCTGCTCCCTAGAAGCTTCCAGTGCTGTGCAAGTTTCCGACAGGCCTCTGCGTGAGGGCTGCCAGGGAACCACCTCATAGGTCAGATAATGACTGTTCTGTGGGAACAAGGCTTTGACAAGTCCAACCTGTTCTGCTCCGTCAAGTACCAGAAATATGGGCTGTTAGTTTCCAAGGCTACCACTGAGTTGGCGAGCCAGTGACAGCACTCAGTTACAGTGTCACGCCGCTTACTGTTATTATCAAAATGCAGCTGCTTTTCCAGGGAGAAGTAAACTCTCCCTGGGCTGTTACAAGGCTTTGGTTAATTTATAGAACTCTGAAGAAATAGATTCTGCCAGATTCTGCCAGTTTCTGCCAGTTTTTTGGGTGCTTAGTGGAGGGGTGAAATTTCAAAGGTCTTGAATTTGCTGTTTGTCCTTCCTGTTGTATGTTTCCACGATTTCTGTATGCAACTGCAGGCATGTGGGGATAGGTACTTACTTTTCACCTTTCCAGAGGTAAAATATGACACACTTATATACCTTGTGGTTTCTGTTTTTACTTTTTTATTATTTATTTGTTTTTAACCCTCAACCAAGGATTTTTTTTATTATTGATTTTAAAGAGAGATGAAGGGGAGGTGGAGAGAGAGAAAGAGAGAGACTGATTGGTTGCCTCCCCTCTGTGCCTGACTGGGGATCGAACCTGCAACCTTTTAATGTACAGGATGGTGCTCCAGCCAACTGGGCCACCCAGCCAGGGCTGTCTTGCTGGTTTTAATTCAAGGATGTACCATGGCCTCTTTTGAGTCCTGAAGGTGGACATTGTCCATCCACTCTAATCAAGTGGGTTTTTGTGCAGCCTCACCATTTGCCCTCCATTCAGATCAGGAATCTTCATGAATTCTGGTGGATTTAACTCTCCCATCCTCCGTACTGACCATTCTGTTACCATCTCTTCTGTCTTCATCTTGATAAAACCAGTAATCTCATCTCTCTCTTTTAGACTGTCTCCTCATCTTCCTGGTGTCTGTCCCTGGTACCAGCCTTCCTTTAGTGAATCCCTTAGGCTGCACATTGAGAAGTCATCCCTACTTCCTGCTTTATCCTCTCTGAGACGTAATCCCTCTTCCAGCTCCTAAGATTTTCTTCCTCTGTCAGAGATGTTGCTCAGTGTCCACCATCGTCCCCACAGGTCCCTTGTCATAACTGTCAGCTCAAGTTGAGGAGTAAATTCTTCCTTGTTATTGACCACCTCAGGCCTTATTTCTAAGTTTGTGTCCCTGAAATCTTCCATTATGAGCTTAGTACAACTAGAGTGACTCACGTTGCCTTTTTAATAACTCTCACCAGACCAAGACGTTGCGATTTTTTCTATCGTTTCTCTCATTTCCTGACTAGTTCCTGCAGTTTACTCAGTGGGCTCCCTCAGTGTTCTCCTCACATGGCAATCTGGTCATGAATGCCTTTGCTTATGCCATGCATGCTAGTGTCAATCTCTATTGGAGCCGTGCCTGAAGGTTGAGCTCACATTGTTTCTCTGGGTGAAACCTTCCCTAATTGCTTCTGTTTATACAATTTTATCACCTCCCACCCTCTCAGCACCCACAACCCCACAGTCTGTCAGGGGTGCATTGTGTGCACTGTTCATAACTGGTCACTCTGTCCTCTCATCACATGGTTCTGACTTCCAGGGAGAAGAGACTACATTTTTTTGTCTCTTGTTCTGACACTCAGGCCACAAGTACTAGGTATAAAGTTAGACAAGAATTGTTTTTTTGGTCAGCTACCATTTTTAGGAGTTTCTACTGGAAGTTTTCAAAAGTATATGAAGATCATTTCCTAATGTCTAAGATCTAAGCTTGAAATTGGTAACAAATGCAAGTTCTGGAGCAAAGTAGGGCCTCTGTTGTAATGGACTCAGGTAGAAAAAGGGGGAAAATGGTGTATGGTGACTAGAGAAGGAGAAAAACCTAGAGAAAGAGGACAAGGGTCCAGGTCCTTTTGTGTACCTGCAGCTTTAGACCCTGTGGTAGGCTGCAAGATGACACTCCCCCTCAAAAACAGAAGTCCTTTCCTAAACCTGTGAATATGGATTATCTGGGTGGTCCCATTGTAGTCACAAGGTCTTTCTAAGAATGAATCATGTATATCAGCAACACAGAGAGATGTGATTGACAGAAGCAGAGGCTGGAATTATGTGCCTTGAAGATGGGGGAAAGAGCCACAAGCCAAAGAATACAGGCAGCTTCTAGAAGTGGGAAAAGGGGCCCTGGCCAGGTGGTTCAGTTGGAGCATCATCCCAATACACCAAGGTTGCAGGTTTGATTTCCAGTCAGAATGTATAAGAGTCGACCAATGAAGTATGAGTGAGTGGAAGAACAAATCAGTGTTTCTCTCTCTTCCTTTCTCTTTCTAAAATCAATCAATAAGTAAAAATAAAAGCAGGAAAAAGCAAGGGGTTACTCCCCTAGAGTTTCTGAAGAGAAGCTACTTTGATTTTAACCCAGTAAAAGCCATTTTGGACATCTGACTTCCAGACTAATAGTTGGTATTATTTTAAGCCACTACATGACATGTGTGTGGCAGTTTGTTGCAGCAGCAGTAGGAAACTAATGCCCCTTCAGTTGAGGGGGGACTGATACCTTAGCACTGATGACAGTTAGTTTCTCATAATTAGCCAAACATTTTGCTGAATTCACAATCTCATTTAATCATCAGAGAAGTCCTCCAAGGAGAGTAGCAGAGCCAGTATTTAAATACAGGTGATCAGACTATAACTGTGTACCTGTCTCATCCCATTGTGTTGCCTTTCAAGTCCATGTCTTGTGTCGTTGCTCCACAAATGATTCTGTAGTCATTAGAGGAATTGTAACTTTAGGAATATCCTTAAACCACAGGATTTTTGCCCTTTGGGGTGATATATTTTGTGTTACTGATGGAACTCTATGAATAGGAAGTAATGTGATAGCATATTATCATAGACATTGTCTTGGCTTGAAGCCTCTGTTAGTGATACTTAACACCAGCCTCTCCTATTTTGGCAGGTGTCAAAACGGGAACAGTAAGGACCTTATAACACATAAAAGAATTAGGATACCTTAATAATTGAAAGGTTAGTTCCTAAGAGCTTAGTTGCTCATCTATCTTTTTTTTTAATTGATTTTTACAGAGAGAGAGGAAAAGGAGAGAGAGAAACATTGATTTGTTTTTCTATTTATTTATGCATTCATTAGTTGATTCTTGTATGTGCCCCATCCAAACCCGCAATGTTGGTATATGAGGATAATGCTCTAACCAACTGAGCTACCTGGCTAGGGCTTTCAACAGTCTCTTATTAAGTCAGTTTTTTTTTTCACCTTAACGGTATTTACTAAGTCCTTTTGTCAGGGACTTCCCCAAGAAAACCCCCAGGTTCACTGACTCACTTAGAAGGACTCCCAGGACTCAAAGTCATTATACTCAGGGTACTGCTTTATTACAGTGAAAAGATACGAAGTAACAGCAGAGGGAAAGGCTCTTGGGCAAAATCCAGAGGAGGAAACCAAGTACAAGCTTTCTAGAGTCCTTTCCCAGTAGAGTTGCAAAGGACATACTTAACTCCTTCAGCAACGAATCATGACAACATGTATGAAATGTCATCTACTAGGGGAAGCTTGCCTGAGCCTGGGAGCCCAGGATGTTTATTAGGGGTCAGTCATTCAGGCACATGTGACTGGTTGTAACCATGGAAACTCTGGACCCCAGAAACAAAGCAGGTGTTCACTGTAAAGGACATTGTTTGTACAAACTATCTAGAGAAATTGTATGTGTGCTTCAAGGCCATAAGTTTGGAAAATATTCTTACCAGTTAAAGCATTCTAAGACCTCAATTCCTAGAAGTTGTCTGAGGGCCAGTCATGAAACAAGCCTTCTTGAAAATGTGCAGTTTGAGCAACTCAAGAGATGTAGAGTTATCTCCTTTTTGTATACCCTTATCTGGTCCTACTTTTCCTGGGAAAATGCTTCTGAATGGATTTTATATTCAGTATATGCTTCATATTGTGATTAACTACTTTCATTCATGTTCACTATTTTCCTTTTCTGTTATGACCTTTATCTGAGTTACAAGTCTATTTGAAAAGAGTTCACACGTGTTTTTTTCAATAATATAGACCCCCCCAAAATCCCACCTTTTTCACTCTGTTCTTAGAAGTTCTTTCTCTGTGTTCTCACAACTTTTTTTTGGCTTATTTCAGAAATGGTGAGAAATCCTGAAAGCAAAGCATTGATCCCAACACGTAGCATTTTTGAGGAAGAACAATCCCACAGCATGAAGTTGGAACGATACGTGTGGCATAACCCTTGGTTCTCCAGGTTAGAAATTTTGGGGTGTGAAGACCAGTTACAGATGTACCATGTGAACCAGAGTACAGCTATGAGGCAGATGGTCTTCATGCAAAAGCAAGTACTATCTCCAAGAGGTTCTGCATTCTGTGAACTTGGGGCAGGGTGTAGCCAGAGCTTAAACTTTATTCCGTCTCAGAGAGTTTCTCAAATAGAACATTTCTATAAGCCTGATATAAATGCTGAAAGTTGGAGGTGTAACTCAGCAATAATGTATACAGATAAGATTACCTGTGAAAATAATGATTACGACAAAGCCTTCTACCAGTGCATGCAACCCATTCACCCTGCAAGGACGCAAACTGGAGATAATCTTTTCACATGTTCTGATGCTGTTAAATCATTCAATCATGTACTACATTTTGGTGATCATAAGGGAATGCATACAGGAGGAAAGCTCTATGAATATAAGGAATGCCATCAAATCTTTAACCAGAGTCCACCATTTATTGACCACCCAAGACCTCATGTTGGAGAAAACCAGTATGGTTACAAAGAATATGAGAATATCTTTTACTTCTCGTCCTTTATGGAGCATCAAAAGATCGGTACTGTAGAGAAATCACATAAATACAATGAATGGGAGAAAGTCTTTGGATATGACTCATTCCTCACTCAACATACAAGCACTTACACTGCCGAGAAACCCTATGAATACAATGAATGTGGGACATCTTTCATCTGGAGCTCTTACCTTATCCAACATAAGAAAACTCATACTGGAGAGAAACCCTATGAATGTGATAAATGTGGAAAAGTTTTTAGGAATCGTTCAGCCCTTACGAAACATGAACGGACTCACACTGGAATAAAACCCTATGAGTGTAATAAGTGTGGAAAAGCCTTCAGCTGGAATTCTCATCTTATTGTGCATACGAGAATTCATACGGGAGAGAAACCTTATGTATGTAATGAATGTGGGAAGTCTTTCAACTGGAACTCCCATCTTATTGGACATCAGAGAACTCATACTGGAGAGAAACCCTTTGAATGTACTGAATGTGGGAAGTCTTTCAGCTGGAGCTCCCATCTTATTGCCCACATGAGAATGCATACTGGAGAGAAGCCCTTTAAATGTGATGAATGTGAAAAAGCTTTTAGGGATTACTCAGCTCTTAGTAAACATGAAAGAACTCACTCTGGAGCAAAACCATATAAATGTACTGAATGTGGAAAATCCTTCAGCTGGAGCTCCCACCTTATTGCCCATCAGAGAACTCACACAGGAGAGAAACCCTATAACTGTCAGGAATGTGGCAAAGCATTCAGGGAACGCTCAGCCCTCACAAAACATGAAATAATTCATTCTGGAATTAAGCCCTATGAATGTAATAAATGTGGAAAATCCTGTAGCCAGATGGCTCATCTTGTTAGACACCAGAGGACTCACACTGGAGAAAAGCCCTATGAATGCAATAAATGTGGGAAATCCTTTAGCCAGAGCTGTCACCTTGTTGCTCATCGGAGAATTCACACAGGTGAGAAGCCTTATAAGTGTAATCAGTGTGAAAGGTCCTTTAACTGTAGCTCTCACCTGATTGCACACCGGAGAACTCACACCGGAGAGAAACCATATAGATGTAACGAATGTGGGAAAGCATTTAATGAGAGTTCTTCCCTCATCGTGCATCTGAGAAACCACACTGGAGAAAAGCCCTACAAATGTAATCACTGTGAGAAGGCTTTCTGTAAGAATTCTTCTCTTATTATTCATCAGAGAATGCACAGCGGAGAGAAACGCTTCATATGCAGCGACTGTGGAAAATCCTACAGTGGTCACTCAGCCCTACTTCAACACCAGAGGAGTCATAGTGAAGGAAAAGTCTGTGAATTGAACTGATGAGAGATTTTCATTGTACATTTGCTAACACATTGAAAAAACCCTTATAGTCAGTAGGAGCTGTTTTGTTTTGTTTTTTTAGTAAGAGTTAATTAAGACTCTTCCCCTTACTCCTCAATAGGAAATTTCTTCTTAGAAAAAAACAATGAATGAAAAGAATACAGAAAAGCTTAACAGTTATGTACCCCTTATTTAACTTCAGATAATTAGAGTGAAGAAAACTCTTGAAGAGTCCTCTCATAGTATACTAGGAATCCCACTTGAGGAATTTGAATGTAGAGAATGAGATGTCTTTTAGTAAGAGATCTCAACTGTGGATGAGAGTGCATTGTTGAGGGAAAAACCTTATGCTAGGAAAAGTGTTTCAGCTGGAAATACACTGTTTTGCATTGAGCTGGGGTATTGGACAGGAACCTTTACAATAACATTTTGTGCATAATTATGGAAATACAGATTTTGCTATTATAAGGGGGAGGGTCTGGGTGCCCTTTAAGGAATAGAATGTGGAATACTAAGTCTGAATTTTAAGAAAAAAATAGTATTGAGTGTGATATTTACTGTTGATCAAGATTAACCTTAGAAAAGATTAGTAAATGAGATTACTAATGGAGGAAATGTTTTTGCCTAGAAGTATGAGACTGATGTT
>VMDR010012076.1:0-27238 GCA_007922815.1 Macrotus californicus
CTTAAGAGATGGAATGTTGAAAACTGTGTTATTCCTGGCGTAAGGACTGCCTCTTTGATACCAATGGGTGATGGATGGGCACGCGTAAGAAGGCCGAGCTTATGCCTGTGTATTTGGGTGGAGGGGACACAATCTCAGCGTCATACAGTGTAGACACCCTGCACAAACTCTTTCTCAAATCAGACCCTCTCTTTTCTCCAGGCCCCTCTGGCTATGTCTGTGCTCTTCTGGGTTTTGCAAGTCTAGGCCTCCTAACTCCCTGCTGTTGTGTTCCATCACCAGCTCTGCCCCCATGGGCTTATTCTCCTTAAGATTAAGTTACTCAGTGGTCTCTGTCTGGGGGAGGGGACACAGCCATGGGAGGATGAGACCACGGGATCCAGGTCCAGCTACCTTGAATCTGCATTTCTCAGCTGTACCTGCAAATCCAATTATTAACTCATTTCTGTCTGAGCCACCCAAGGAATGCCCCCAAAGCAGTCTTGGTTTCTGCTCCCAAGTCTCTGGTCCCATGAGCCTTGATCCCTGCATTCGCCTGCCCATCTCTCCAATCACAGTGGCAGTGGTTTGCCCTGGATCCACACCTCTCTCATGAATCCAGGAAGAGTTGATTTTTCACTCTGTTCAGCTTTTCACTTGTTGTGAGGCTGGAGTGGTGCCTTCCAAGCTCCTGACATGCAGAACTGAAGGTGAATACATTACTTTTGCAACTGCATATTTTATAAATTTCCTATTGAAATTTGCCATTCTTGGTTAGGGTATCTTGTGGGGAGTTTAAAAATGTTTTCATTTGGTTTCCTGATTCTTATTAGCCTTGGTGATCTCCCATTTCATGTAAATCAATCCTATCAGAAAAATGGAGGGCTCTTAGGCCTCTCAATAGCCTGGCCACACATGGCTACTCGAGTAGGGGTAGCATCTAATTCACTTGCAAACAAGGCCACTTATGAGGGTGAAATGGAGGTGTCACTACTAACGTTTAGGCTAGGACAATAGTTGCTGAGACTGTTCCTGAAAACCAGGGTCTTCGTCATCTTCCCCAAACTCTAAGTGTTCTTCAGATTTTTTCCTGGGCTTCACTGTTTATTTTTCTATATTCTCAAACCAATGGAAATAGTGTCTGCATGCTGACGGCCCTTAAATTATACCTCCCCCTCAGAACCTCATTTCTGAGCTTCATGCTTGTCTATCCAATGGGCCTCTTGACAGGTCTGATTGACAGGCTTCGAGAGTTCTCACACTTACCATGTCTTAAAATGAACTCTCATTTCTCTCCAAAACTCTCATCCACCAGGCGTCTCTGTTTCAGTAAATGACAGGACCATTCTCTCTGTTGCTCACCCCAGAAATTGGGGAATATGCTTGATGTCTCCCTTCCCTTTACCCCCACACTCCCACATCCAACCCACTGGCAAGTCCTGTGATCCTACTTCCAAAATTCATCTCTGGTCATCAGCACTATCCCATGTGCACTCATGGTTGTGGTCACATCATATCTCACCCGCTTAATGCAGTAGCTGTCTAACTAGTCACTGATTTGTATGGTTCCCCAGTTACTCTAGTTGACTATGTAATTAATCATCCAAACCAAGTCCCTTTCCAGAGTGAAAAGAGAGGCATTATTAATGATTAATCCAGATAACAAACATAAACTAGAACGTCTTAGCAATACAAAACATATCTAGCCAAGCGTGCAATTATAATCAGATCACATCTCTTAAAATCCTTGCTTAAAGTCACTCAACAGGTTCCAGTTTCCTTTCCAGTAAAGTCCAAGTCCCTATCTTGACCCACACAGCACAGTGTTATCTGTCCTGGGGACCCTTTGTCGTCATCTCATGGCACCTCTCCCCATGCTCCCCATTCTCAAATGCCTTCTTCAAGTCAAGCTCTTATTAGCCACAGGGCCTTGCACATGACTTACCCTCTCCCCAGAACACTCTTCTGCTTGCTCTTGACATCGAGGGAGATTTCTCACCTTGTGAATCTTTCCTAAATCAGCCTTTCTTAAGAGACACCTTCTTTGATCCCCCTGGCTGGCTTATCCTGTGTATTCTTTCTTTCTTAACAATTTCTGTAAGTGGAATTCTTTCATTAATTTCTTGGTTATTCTTCTGACTTCTGTTTGCATTATCTTTTGGTCCGTCTACCTCCCTGGAGTGTGAAATCAATGAGAGAAGTGATCATTTCTGTCTTGTCCACCCTTAAATACCCAGCACCATGCCAGTACCTGGCACATAATGGGATCTCTACCAATGCTTATCATATGAATGAATGAATGAATGAATGAATGAATGAATTTATTATTTACTAATAAAATGGTTCTCTTTCATAATAGGTCAATCTAGTTATAAGGAGCAGGAAGGAACTAATGAAGGGGGAGACACTAAACATAAAGAAGAGGGAATAACCCCAGATTTGGGGGAAGCAAGAGGCAATGGGATTAAGCCCACAAGGGATGGTAACCCTAAAGCGAGTAGAATTGTCTCTTGCCCTGAGAAAGGAAACAAGGTAACGAGAATGAGGTCAGGGGGCGAGAGCATTTGAGAGGGAGGACGAGAGACCTGCGGGAGCACAGCTGTGCTTGCTGCTGTCCTGCGTGATGCCCCTGAGACTCAGCCACTCCAGTGCGCTGGCCCATTTGCGGTCTATCTTTAGGGCACGTAGGTAGGAAACCCGAAGGAAAACCCCGCCCATCTTATTGTATGTCAGCCGTGTATTTGCAGTGCCTGTCATAGCACCTCTCATATAGTAAATACTTAATAAATATTTGCTGAAATGAATGAAGTAGAAGTATAGCTCAGAAGTTGACAGATCTGGGTGGAGAATTTGGGAGTCGTAGACTGCATGTGTGCTTGACACAGTTTTTGATTCTGAGAGCATGGTAAGGAGTCACTTTAAAGTGGCAATGTAAATCCAATGCAAAATATCTACTAAGATACCAACCAAAATATAACATAATTTTATTTTATCATGTAAATAATTTTTTCTCCAGAAGTGCTTTGCATGCCTCTCACAGAAAGAAAAAAAAATAGGACCCCAAAGTATAATAAACTAGTAGTCATCATGGTATATGACGAAAAGCCTTGGGAAGCAGCCATAACTATTTGGAATTTCCACTGTGCTGACTATCAGAGGGGTGAATTAGCACAGAACACTCCATGAGACTAGATGGGGGAGAAAAGGGCACACTGTATTCCTGAGTCTAAGACACCACGGACTGAAAGACACATCATTATTTACACAGAAAAGAAAAAATGCTACCAACTAAATTAAGGCATAATGGTTTTTTATTACTCAGAATTTTTTAAAAGATTTTATTTAGTTTATTTTTAGAGAGAGGATGGGAGGGAAAAAGAGAGGGAGAAAAACACCAGTGTGTGGTTGTCTCTTGCATGCCCCTCAGTAGGACCTGGCCTGCAACCCAGGCATGTGCCCCGACTGGGAATCAAACCAGTGACCTTTCAGTTCATAGGCCCACAGTCAATCCACTGAGCCACACCAGCTGGGGCTAGAGTTTTTATTTTATACTTATTGAGAGAACTATTTTGGACCTACTTAGACATAGATTTTTATTTTACATCACTCTTGTGTATGTAAACAAAAAGGAAAGCTTACCCTAAACAAATTTGTAAGTTTTCCTAAAGCAAGGACAATGATTTCATTTGTGCTGCCTGGTCATTAGTAAATGTAAGACATGATCTAATATCAGAAATTTATAACAAGAAATATGTGACTTAGAAGTGATGAAACATGATATTAAACTTAAACTATTCAGATTCTCACTCACACTATATTATGGAAAAGAAATAATCAGCTGGGGGCCTTTATTAATCACAAAGTCTGATGGAGGTGCTCTGGGGTCATGCTCAGCTTCACTCCAGCCCCTCAGACATGAGGAACCTCCTCACAGACGATCAGGTAACCCCCCAACAGGTCTTGACAGGACTGCGGAGAACACAGATGGGAAACAGCTCACCCTTGCTTCTAGCCACAGTCTGCCACGGCCTCTTTGAACTCCCCTGGCACGGGCTGCTCATCCTCTACAAATCCTTAGAGTAGAAGCAACCAGAACGGGGACTGGGTCCCGCACCCATCTCCCCAGAACTCCCTCACCACACTCCCCTCTGCTTGACAGGAGCACCCCAATGGGCTGGCAGTGTTTGCAGCTCAGCACACACCCAGCTCTGGACTGAAAAGGTGTTTTTTTTCTTGGCATCCAAACCTATCTGAGGAATTCACCTACCTCCACAAATGCTGCACTCCCCACAAAACTGACATCCTGCCCTCTCCCCCATCCTGTTCCTCAGGCCCCTCTACCTGGACCACAGGTGGAGTGGGACGAGGAAGTGGTTGCTATGAAGGCCTGAATTGCCACCTCTTTGTCAGCTTTGTGCTCAGATCAGGCCCTATGTTTTGGATGCTCTCTATAGGATGCAGGGACTTGGAGTCTCATTGTTCTCTGCTGTGGGTCCCAAGAAAGAGGCATCATAAACAGCCTACTTTTTAAACTTGGTAGCAAGGGAGCTCTTTCTCAATACTTGAATTTCCCAGACTTTGTTTTTAATTATGGGACCAAACCCAGAGACTTTCTGAGAAAAGAGTGCTTGGTTTACACACAAATTCATTTTTTATGGACTCCTGTCAAACCACACCATTTAAAACATGTTTTCAAAACCTCCTGTCAATGACCCACTTGTTCCTTTGCTGGAAGAGTTGGGAACATTGACAAAAACTGCAGGCTGGGCCAGCATGCCTTGTGCCTGAGCATCTGGCCTGGGAAGGAGTGACAATGCCCAGTCAGCCCCATCACTTCCCTGCAGGCCTCAACTTAGAACTGTCCAAATAGTCTAACGCAGAACCTTCTAAAACCTCACCTATTTCAATTTCTGATAAAGATGCTTGCAAAAATCTTGTTTGGCATCCATTCACTTATTCAACACCTATTGAATGAGCCCCCAGTACATGGAAGGAAGGGCACCGGGTCCTGAAAATACAGCAGGGAGTCAGATAGACAAGATCAGCGCTCTCAGGCAGGGAACACTCTGCTGGGAGAGTATTATTCAGCTAGTCAGTAGTCTACACAATGGAGTTAAATTATGTGCTGTGCTGCGGTCACGTTCAGGTGGCAGGTGTCTGGCAGATGGCTAAGAAGCCACACGCTCACCCCTAATGGACCAGGTTGAAGCTCTGCTTTGCCGCCAACTTTGTGGTGGTGTGTGTAGCACATGCGCAGATGGTCACAAGAGGTTGACAAGTGAGAAAGCAGAATATAAAATAACAGGCATCACATCCCTGTCTTCATGTGTTCACATATGTACGAACACTTAGAAAGCAGAGTGAGGCCAAACAGGAAGGCTCTGCAGAGGCTCTCCCCACAGCCTCCCCCAGTCCAGGCTGATGAAATTGGTGCTGCTTTTTGTTTCTGTTTTTTCACCTATTTTATATTTTTCCAGCTTTCCTCAGGGAACCAGAGCATGCAGCTAAGAAGCTGTTCATTCTCTGGGCTTGTCTACGCTCTAGGCATTTTCCAGAGCACTGATAACAGATGGCGGCAAAAATCCAACAACCCAGCTCCTGTCCTGACTGGGATCCAATGTTGGGATAAAGAAAATCAGCACCTGTGTATTCAGAACACACTTCACATGTGTGTGCCTCTGTCACTCCCCGCACGCACAAAAAAACCAGAACAACACTAAGTGTGCAAACTCATACACATCCATAAATAACGTATCTACTTAATACAGATCACAATAAAATAAAAATTGGCACATGACTGAGGGTCACATGTAAAAGTTGTCATGGAAGATGAAAGGAAAGGACGCCGCCCATTTCCATGGTCCATATCCTGTCTGTTCACAGTCCTTCTCTGCTCTGCTCTGCTCTCCTCCGTAGATCTGTTTCCTCTCAGGCCTGCATTCCTTCCGGGGTTAACCGAGTGATTCCAGCACTTGTACTTGAACACCGTACCCAACTCAGATCTGGAGAAAGAAGTTTCCTCATGATAAAAAAGAGAAAACGTTCGCTCTGTTCTTGGAGCTGAAGAATAGCACGTAGGCTAATAAAAATTATATTTACTAAAGTTATTTCTAACATAGCAGTTTTTATAACAACAACTATTACTACTATGGTAACACAGACTTCAGAGATTGTCATAAGTCCCATGTGTCATTGCTACAGGACATTATAGCAAGTTGCTATGCTACAGTTCAACATCCCTGGGTTATGGAACTTCCAAATATAACCTGCCATTATGACCTTCAGTAGCGACTGGCCGTGAACACTTCTGACTCTGGAGGACTCCTTCTCCAGTGCACAGTCCACACCAGGAGGGTGCTGGAAGCTTTCTTCTCTGGGGCCATCTGTCCTTCTTCCCTACACCTGTGCCCCAGGCCCCAGCTTCATCCTGAGCTTCCATTCACCCTGGAGCCCCTCCTGCTCTTCCACTGACCCTGCGTCCTCACATTCTCCAGTCAAACCTCTTCTCTGACACAGATACTCCTTCACAGCCAGTGTGAGCACATTACTGTGCAGGGAGAAACAACCTTTCCCAGCCCACGGGAGACTTAAAATGGGCAGGAAACCCCAACTTGCTTCATCCCTGAAAGCTGCCAGGTTGCACAATCTGGGAAACTTAGATGTGCGTGAAAAAATGCCATCATGTTCTGGAAGGTCTGTTCTGAACAAGAGGAATTTCCCAGATCTCAGTGTTTTGCTTCAAACCCCTTATTTGCCACACCAGCCAAAGCGTCAGCATATATAGCACCAGGCACAGCTCCCAGGCAGGCAGCACAGGCAGCTCAGCTTCACCAGGACTCTCAGCAGGACCGAACAGCCCAGGTGAGGTGCTGGAACTTTCCTCCATGTTTTCTCTGTGGAGATGCTCTTTGCCCACCAGCGTGTTTGTGCTGCACCCCAGCTCTCTTGACCTCCCCTGAGTCTACTATTTAGACAGTGAGAATTCATGAAATGTGAATACTTTTGGGGTAGAGATTTAGCTGTGTGCTTCTTCTGTGGCGATGGTAGAGCAGGTACCCTACAATATTTATAGGTTAACTTTTCTTGTGTTCCAGAGAGGAAGAGTGGACACAAACTTCCAAATGCCTTTTGGGAAAGTTGTGTACATTTTGGGTTTCGGGGCTGATAGGTGGTGACTGAAATGAAACTCATTTTATAGCGGTGATTGTCAACCTTCTTCATCTCATGGTACACATGAGCTAATTACTAAAATTTCATGGCACTCCCAAAATATATTTTTTGTCAGTCTGACAAAAAATTAGTTGTAATTTTGATTCACTCACACCAGATGGCTATTGTTAGATTGGGTTTTGTCATTTTTAAAAAATGTTAAATTGTAAGGGAAACAGGTCAGTGCCCCTGACTAAATAGTCAGGTAGTACATGTTAAAAAAATTTTTGCAGCACGTCTGCTGAAAATCACTGGTTCATGTTACACTCTCCTGTAAAGGAAATCACTGCGATTCTAATGAGTCAGATGAAAATGTAGACCTGGATTCTCTGAAATACCATCCATCCATCTGTACGGGTGGATAGATAGACAGAGATATTGACATAGAAATATAAAATTGAGTGGAGTTTCCTTTTGGAATGCTAGAATAGGTCAGCATCACCAAAAAAGAGACACAGCTGCTTCATGCTGGTTGTGTCTGCCTGACTCTCTCATCAGGATGAAGCTTTCCATCATCATCATTTTCTGCTCCCTGGTGCTGGGCGTCAGCACCCAAAGATGGGGAACATTCCTCAAGGAAGCTGCTCAAGGTAAGGACCCAGCATGGGTTTTGAGGAGGTTGCATCAGGCCTCTACCCAGGTTGCCCCTTAGCAGAGGCCATGTTCTCACTAGGAAGGAGAACAGTGCTCTTGTGGTAGGTGTTCCCTAGGGTTTTCTGGGTGGCTCTGTACTCTTTTGTGGAGATCCCGGAACTGGAAGGCCCCAACTTTCAGCAGGAGTGATGAAGAGATGGGGAGTTCAGAGGTGACTCCCTAAATATAACTCGTGCTCTGCTGCCCCCTAATGGCAATCAGGGACCGTTCATTTCTTTGTCTCAGCCATGAAATGGGTGTGTCAAAGGTGTGGGGAGTATTTTACATTCCCCAACATTAATACAACAAATATTAATGGAGCTTTTAATACGTGCTAGGCACCATTCTAAATGGTTTTCATGTACAATAAGCTCGTTTTCCTCCTCTTGTTTTAATTTGTCAGTCCTGCAGTGTAGGTACCCTTACCTCTTAACAGAGAAATGTAGGCCCAAAGAGAGGAAGAGACCCAACAAAGTCGCCAGGTAGAGCAGTATTTAATCTAGGTCGTTGAGCGCCCCCAGACCTTGGTATTAACCATGGTACCAGCTGGCCTCCCAGACAAGGCTGCCCATGGAAGAGTGAGGGGTCTGCGAACACTTGTTCTGTTCTTCATCTGAGCAAACTGCTAAAGTGGGGATGCGGTGCCTTTGAAAGGCAAATCTACCGAGCTCCCCTCCCTACCGATGAAAGGCAGGATGCATTACCTGAAGATGTCTCTGCTGGGGCTGCCATCTGGCCAGGAAGCCATTAGACAGAGACATATGTCGCACTAGCCATAGTAAAGAAAGAAAATCTTGTTTATTCACAGAATTATTTTGCCTTTTTTTTCTGCGATTGTCTCTGAGTAATTGTCTTAAGAGTTTGCTATTAATTCCATCTAAATTCTTATAGACCCAGCTAAAAATATCTTTTCATCTCTTAGGTCGGTGTTTTTCAAAGGGTTGTTCTAGGACCGTTTGCACGAGAATCACACGGGGTCTGGGGCTGAGTGTAAAATCTAGCCTTTCCTGAGCACCTGGTTGGTTGTATACACACTGAGCTCTGAGAACCACTGCCTTTGATGTGCTGCCCCTTGGTGATCAAACACGTCAGGCACTTTGGAAATTCTTGCTGTGCACGTCCGGGCTCCAGGGATCTATTTAAATCAGTGTGTATAAGTACAGTAGGAATGTCACAACTCTCACCAAAACTATCTTTTCTAATGCCCAAATGATATGTGATGTGAAGATCAGTGATCTCATGGGGTAGTTAATTATGCAGGCCGTGATTCTAACTCTACATCAGATTTCTCTCTTTGCCTAATAAGTTAAGATTTTTGCCATTTCATTTTAGCTTGATCAAATTCATTCTATGACTCCCTGTTCATCTGACTTGATTCTTTTTCTTCCTTTTTCTCTCCCTCTTCCTAAAGTCCAGAGAAGTCAAGTCCATTCTTAGTGCTTCTGCGTAACCATTCTGAGGGAAGTAAGACTCCCCCACTTTACAGGGAGGACACTGAACTTTAGAGCTGGTGGCGCATTGGCCCTTGTTCTGCATCTCTTAGCCCATTTCTATAAAGTCTCTGAGGGAACTGACTCTTATTATGTGTGGATTGAACTCTGACAGTTGCCCAGGTGCCAAATGTGCCCAGACACTCAGAGGTACTCAGGATAGGTTGCCCTTTCCTTGTCCATGGGTTGAATGTCTCCCATTGACTGGTTGGGACCTCTGTGCTTCTGAGTCTGTCTTAGAATCCCCTTTGTTCTCACCCCCAGTCAGGGGTTCCCTGCATCTTTCCAGGTGGAGGTTCCTTGTACAAATGAACATCCCTTAAAGACCATCTCACCTTTTCTCTACATGCCTCATACACAGCTAAAGGCAAAGTACCAACAGAACTTAGAATGGAGTCAAACAGAATAAAACTTGTACCACATGTGATTCTCCTAACATTAACCCAGGAACAAAAGATAAAAAAAAACATATATCTCAAACCAGTTAGTCTCCAAGGGCTTAGTCAAAGGCTCAAATCATACAATCAGTAGAAGAAAATGTTTTATTCCTCTTTTGCCGAGATGTGATCACTTCCACCTCACATGATCCTTCCTTCCCAGGGGCTAAAGACATGTGGAGAGCCTTCTCTGACATGAGAGAAGCCAATTACAAAGGTGCAGATAAATACTTCCACGCCCGGGGGAACTATGACGCTGCCCGGAGGGGCCCTGGAGGGGCCTGGGCTGCTAAAGTGATCAGGTAACAGGGCTCCTGGGGAGGAGGGTGGGAGAGCAGAGCTTGGTGGCCTTGGAGAGCCAGGTGGGGCCAAGCCAGAAGTTTCTGGTGAAGAATGTGGTCCCTCTTCCTCTTGACTACCCTGTCCCTCTGGGCCCATTGTGAACTCTGAGGTGCCAAAGGAGCCAGAACAAGGCAGCTGGGGTGGGTGATTCTCACCCTCCTGTGTGCGCGCCGTCCACCCTGCATTGGTGTCAGCCAGGGCTGCATTACAGCCGGGGCAAGGTCTTTCCTGGCTCCTCTCAGTTACTGATCCCGCGGGAAGGGGAGATTGGGGAGATGGGGCAGTTTCTCGTCGGCCTCTGATTCACCTCCTACCTGCCCTCCTCCATTCCAGTAATGCCAGAGAGCAGTCTCAGAGAGTCACAGACCTTTTCAAGTATGGAGACAGTGGCCATGGAGTGGAGGACTCGAAGGCTGACCAGAGAGCCAACAAATGGGGCCGGAGTGGAAAAGACCCCAATCACTTCAGACCTGCTGGCCTGCCTGACAAGTACTGACTCCTTCACTGTGCTTCCAGGACTGGGGCTGTGAGCCCCCCGAGGGCACGGACACGAGTGGTTGAGATCTACATACATACCCATATGCTGATAGAGGGCACCTAATGCATGCATGATAAACGCTTAAGATGCTGAATATTAAAAAGTGTGTGTTATTCTTTGCTATACGGACTCTCTGGTGGTACTAAGGGATGATGGATGGACACCCACATGAAGGCGGGCCTGTGCCTGTGTATTTGGGTGGAGGTGACGCAATCTCAGAGTCATACAGGTCAGATACCCTGCAGCAACTTAGTTGCCTGAGTCAGACCTGCTTCTCTTTATCCCCTCTGATTACATTGCTATTAGCAGGACTTTCAAGTGTTGAGGTCTCAGTGTACCTTTCTGTCAGCCCCTAAACCCTTGACCTTAACAGTATATGCCTTCACAGCTCTTTGCTCATGTCTTCTGGAAAATCTGTATCCATCCTTGTCAGTTAGTGGTTTATATGTTAGTCCTTTTGCTGGTTGGTTTTTCGGCTCTTCTCACACCAGGTAGTAGTAGTAGGATGTTTGTGGTGACAGTGAATATTCAGCAAGTCACCTATGGGCCAGATATTTCTCTAAGTGTTTTCTTGTACTATGCCATGGAATTCTCTCATTTTATGGCTGAGGAAACTTGAGGCACAAACAGTTAAAATATATATTGAAGTCACATCGCTAATTTGACACTAGAGCCACAATTGTTTAAAAATTTTTTTTATTTGTTTTTAGAGAGGGGGAAGGGAGGGAGGGAGAGAAGGAGAGGAACATCAATGTGAGAGAGAAACATCCATCAGTTGCCTTTTGTAGGTGCCCTGACCGGGGACTGAAGCATGTGACCTGACCAGGAATCGAACCAGCTACCTTTTGCTTTGCTGGACGATGCCCAACCAACCGAGCCACACTGGCCAGGGTTAGAACCACCATTCTTAACCATTTGCTGTAATTCGCATTTGCAATAAAGTTTAGAGCTTATAAAACCTTTTGCATATATTAGTTCACTTTGTCATTCTTTTAATGAATGCATTCCATGTACCACCCAAGTTGATCCTCACAAGTCTATGAGGGTAAATCTCTATGGTGGGACTAGGTAATAAAGGGCTGAGAAAAGAGCAAGCAGCAGTTTGGAGGAGATTACATCATTGTGTCAAGGCAACTTCAGAAAGAGGTAAGTAGCCATTTGCTTAGGGAATGGCATGAGCATGGTTCCTCCCCAAACTTGCTGGTCCCGGGGACAGAGATCCAGACCACAGTTCTTAACAAGGACAACATTGCACCCGGCCCTATTCTTACTCCAGCTTTTGGATATCTGTGAGGACCTTTTCGGTTGGCGTAATTATGGGGCATTTAGTGGAAGGGCCATCCCCTAAATCTTACAATTTACGGGACAGTGCTGCAAACAAAGAAGCATCGTGCATTCTGCATTACTACTGTAATGTCCTATCAGGCAGGCATGGGAGACAGAGTCTGATTTACTGTGAAGCCCACGCTTAAGCTTCAAGGGCTCGTCACTTACATGGGCCCATTCCAATGCCCTGGGAAGAGCACGAAAAAAGTGTTGACATGGTCGAACATCTTTGAAAAAGCTAAAAAAGTGAAGTATTTTAACCTCAAGCAGTTAATGCCTCTGACACTGTCCATTCCAACATGTCACCATCACATTCTCCTTGTGTGGAGTAACCAGTGGGGTGGTCACAGGCTTTGGGGGGTCTAACTAAGGAGAAGTTGAGTTGGGAATGGAATTGGGTTGCACTTAGTGGGACATATTTATGTGACTTGCAGTCACTTTCTAGTCCAGTTAAGTTATTGGTCGCCAACCTGGAGTGGAAATAGCTTCTAGGTCTGCTCTCACTGCCTACTGTGGTGAGTCACAGGTGCAGGAGCAGAGATCATATGAAATGAGCATGTCCTGTACAACCCAGCACAGTGTATGTGGGGAGATGAAATACATGGTCCAGTGAGGGTGACCAATAACAGTTATGAATATGACCGTGCCTGGGTCCTGGTGGAGTGGGGTGGCAGAGACGGCTCATCTGGGCTCCTACACCCGCTGGGACTACTGGGCCGGCACTCAGGACTGCAGGGCTCTGGGCAGCAGGGGGCGCTGTGGCCAGCGCAGCGCCGGGCCCTCTGGCGCCCAAGGCCTCTCGCCTCCTCCGGCGGCTTCCGGCGCGGCTCCTCCACCCCGCTCGTAACAGCCAAATCATGGACCGAAATCCCTCGCCGCCGTCGCCTCCGAACGGGGATGAGGGCGAGGAGGAGGAGGTGGTGGGGGGAGACTGCATAGGCAGGACGGTGTACAGCAAGCACTGGCTCTTCGGCGTCCTCAGCGGGCTTATCCAGGTGTGGAAACTCGCGCCTCTCGTGGGCTCCCCTAACTTCCCCCCCGGTGTCCGGCCCCGCCTCGGGCAGCCCCTCCAGGCCCGGAGTCGCGGCCTCCAGCGCGCCCCCGCCCCTCCCGGGGCACGCGCGGCGGGTCTCCAGTGCTCCCCCGAACCCCCGAACTGCCGCAGCCTCTCCCGGAGCCCCTCAACACAGGAGGAGGGCTAGTCACAGGAGTGCTGGAGCGCCTGCGGGTAAAACGTTTTTACTTGTGCAAATTTTCTAAAACTGTGTGATCATGGAAATACATCGCGCGGGTTTTTGCTCCCCTTTCCCACGGTCGTTTCCGAAGTCTAAGTCCTAATTTATCTCTGGGCTTTTGGTGTAGTAGGAAAAAACAGTGATTTTGGAGTCATAACGCTCTGGTACCCAAGTCGCGGCTTCATCACCTACTTGGAGCGTGACTTTGGGCAGATCACCTAATCGCCCAGAGCCTCGATTTCGTTCGCAATCTCCATACAGGAGAATGATAATATTTATGTCATTGTATATAGGGTTATTGTGTAGTTTAAATAAGATGATGGCCATGGCGTGCTTACCATGGTGTTTGGCATGTCGGAGGCTGTCCATAAGTGTGAGCTTTCCTCCGCGTTTCCCAGCTGATTTACATCTTTGCAGTCTCTCTTCTTTCCAGTCGTCCATCTCTACACAGCAGCCAGAATAATCTTCCTTAAACAAACAAACAAAAACAGCAGAAAGTACCCATGGGCACTCCTTGCAGTTTTTTTGCCTACAGGAGAAAAATGCATTGTCTTGGAGTCCCGCCCCGTCCACCCCGTCCACTAAACAGCTCGCCGCTCCCGCACGTGCTGGGCGCCCTTAACGCAGAACTCCTGCGCTTCCTTTGTATGGCCTTCTCCCCTTTCTTCGCACCACAAACCCCTCTTCTTCCTCAGAGATTGCGCTTAAATATCACCCAAGAGAAGTTTTCCCTGACTTCTCCCAGGTGGAGGTCTTTGGTTCATCATTTTTGCCCCCCACGACTCTTTGTCCACAATTCAGTTGAATCAGCCTTTTCAGTGTAATTATCGGTTTACATATCTTTTCCCCCACCACACCATGAGCTGCTTGAAAGCAAGGGCTTAAGTCTCACTCATCTTTGTATTTCTGCCCCAACGCCCAGCAACGGTATTTACTCCATGAATGTTGAATGAATAGCTCGACCTAAGATACTGACTTTTTAAACACAGTTTTTGCAAGAGAGAACACTTTGAGGGGAGTATCTTTGTGACTTCTACGTGATTCTGGGGCAATGTTACATGAGGAGTACTCAGGACAGCTTTTGTCCGTCTCTTTTTTTCTTTTGTGCTTCTGAAGGTTGTTAGCCCTGAAAACAACATGTCCCGCTCGGATGATGAGGAGCAGCAGCAGATGGAGCTGGCCGAAGAAATGGAGAATGAAATTTGCAGAGTGTGGGACATGTCAATGGATGAGGTAGGGGGCAGGGAATGAAAATGGACAGGCTGTGGGGTAAGGGAGTGGCGAATGGGTTTTTCCTGTAACCCTATAGGTGGTACAGGGCACGAGGCCCCAGGAGCTACAAATGCTCTACTTTTTTCTTTTAGATTTGTGCTAAATACGGAGCTTTTACGAATGCCAGAACCCTTGTAACCCAGGAAGGTTCTGACACTTACCTACCCAAAGAGAACATTGGGCTCCTGTTTCAGAGTAGGGTGGTCAGGAAACCATTGATGTACCATGGTCAAATGAGAAGAGAGGGACCGGAAGGAACTATGTGTATAGCATTACATTAATAATATTTTAACATCTGTGTTGTACTCCAGAGCCCAAAAGCATTTTCGTTTTTATCACTCCATTTGTTCTTCACAGTGACCGTGGGATACAGGTAGTGCCCTTGTTTTACAGGCAGGCGAAGGAGCAAAAGACGTCGACTCCCACAAGCTCTCATTTTATTCCTTGGACTTTGCAGCAGATTCCTTGTTAAAATCCTGTTTTAGTCTCTTCTACTTCCTTTCTGTCTTCCACCTCCCCACCCAAGTTATCTTTTTCCTAAAACACGCTTAGTTGTTTTCTTCTGCCTTAGAAGTTGTTAATAGCTATTCATTGTCTCCAGCCATTTTTAAAAACAGCCTTATTACGCTGTAATTGACTCAAAATATACCCGAAGCAAAATTGATCTACAGAACCTGCACATTTTAAACTGTACAGTTTGAACATTTTTGATGTGTGTATACACGCATGAAACCGCCACCATAGCCACGATAGAGAACGTATCTGTCACCCCCAAAAGTTTCTCTGTGCCCCTATTAATCCCTTGTACCCCTTCCTGCCTCTACCCTCTCCAGGCAACCAGTGAACAGCTTTCTGTTACTTCAGAATAGTTTGCGTTTTCGAGAGTTTTATGTAAGTTGGATCGTGTTCTTATTGTGGAGGGGTCTGACTCTTTCACTCAGCATCATTATTTTAGGATTCATCCATGTTGTTAATGTATTCTAGGAGTTTTTTAAAAAATGATTGTTGCTTAGTGGTATTCCATTATATGTATGTACCATGATTTATTCATCTCTCCGCCTGTTGATGGATACTGAGTTATCGTTTATTGCAGATAAATCTGCTGCGAACTTTTGTGTAAGTATGTAGGGACCTGTGTTTTCCTTTCTTCTGGGTGAATACCAAGGTAGTATGGTTGGATCATATGGTAGCCATGTGTTTAACTTTTAAAGAAATGGTCGAATTTTTTCCCAAAGTGTTTTTTACATTTTATATTACTATAAGCAGTTTCTTCTCATCTTCACCAGTGTGGTATGGTCAGTCTTTTAAATTTTAGTCATGCTAGTAAGTGTGGTGGTTCTCATTAGAATTGTAACTTGGATTTCCTTCCTTACTAATAATGTTGGATGTATTTTCGTGTGCTTAATGCAGTCAATGATCTTTTTTGGTTCAGTGCCTGTTTGAATCCTTTGCCCACTTTTTGAACTGTATTGTTATTTTTTTTCTTAAAAGTTTCATAATTTTAGGTTTTACTTAGAGATCTATGACCCATATTGAGTTCTTTTTTTGAGTATGATGCAAGGTATGGGTGGAAGTTCACTTTTTTTGCACGTGGATATCTACTTGTTCTAGCTCACTTGTTACATTGCCTTTGCACCTTTGTTAAAAATTGCTTGTCTTTACATAGACATGTGAATCTGTTTTTGGATTCTTTTCTGTTCCATTGATCTCTTTGTCTATTTTTACACTAATCCCAAACTGTTTGAGGACTGTAACTTCATAATCTTGAAATCAGGTAGTGTTACTCCTTCAACTTTGTCCTTTGTCAAAGTTGTTTCGGTTGTCATGGGTCCTTTGTATTTCTGTATTAATTTTAGAGTCAACTTCTCAGTTTCTACAAAAAGCCTGCTAGAATTTTGACTGAAATTGAGTTGAATTTATAGGTCAGATAGGGGAAGAATTGATAAATTAATGATAATGAGTCTCTTGATTCATGAACAAGTTATATTTTTTCATTTATTTATGTCTTCTCTAATTTCAGCAAACTGATTTGGTTTGGGGCCCACATTCCTAACAAGATTTGGTCACATGTCCACTCCAGGTTCCTTTATCTGTGTGGTGTGCCCCTTTAGGTTCTGTGGACTGGTCGCACTTGAAGGAAGCGTGGAGCTGTGCAGTTACTCTGTGGCCAGCGTTTTTTTTTGTTGAGGACTTTGAAAGCGCAAGTTGTGATTGGGGGGCAGGGCCCAATGGGAGTTTTCACCTGTTCCCCTTACCATGTTTTAAGCGCTTAGAAGACAGGAATTAAGAGTTTTACTTTTCCTTACTTCCAGCTTCTAGCACGATGCTGGTAATCAGGAAATGTGTTTGAGTGAGTTCATGAGCATTCCTGCTGGTTCGAGAGCTCGTTAATGTGGATGTATCCAAGGCAGACAAAAGAGGACAGCCCTCTAGAATGTCACAGTCACGGTCAAACCTTGGCTCTCTGCGCCCCGTCTCGAACAGTTAGGTTCTCAACCACGTTGTTCGTGGAAAAAATGTCTCAGTTGTCGAGCAAAACTTGGCCTGTCAACCCTTTGCTGCTGACATTAGTTTAGATTTGTTTATGGAATTGTTCCATTGCCTTGGGACCAGATAGCACAGAGGCTTTCTAACATTACTTTTATCTGTCGCCACAGTTCCTAACTTTTTCTTCTTGTGCCTAAAAGGAGGAATATATAGAATTAAGTTTTTTTATGGTTGCCTAAGCTCTGGGTTTAAAGAGGAATATTCAACATCCAAGTTAATAATCATTTTTATTTCTAGGATGTGGCTTTATTTCTCCAAGAATTTAATGCTCCTGACATATTTATGGGAGTACTGGCCAAATCCAGATGTCCTCGATTGAGAGTAAGTATGTGCGTTTTTATAGCCTCCTCTTTGGAGCAATGACAGCAGATAATGTCTTTCATTTTTCTCACTTTAATTTTCTTACTGGCTACAAATTAGTCTGCAAATGTTTATTGAACATTACCAGGTACTAGGTAATGTGCTATTTAAAGTTCTTAGAATCCTAGAATTTTAGATTTGGGCTGGACCAGGGGGATCAATACTTCACGTAAGCATAACTGAAGTTACGTGGCCGACATGTGGCAGAGTGGGGAGCGGTGCCTAGACCTACCATTTCTGTTGATTGCTGCTTTTTGTGCATAGCATCTTCCATCGCTTCCAGACCTTCATTCTAAACTCAGCCTATTACTCAAGACTTTCCATGATCTGAATCTAATTCATCTTTCTAGCATAAGTCTACCTTCAGGCCTCCTAATTTAGCAAGGCCTATCTGCTCCTCATCTCAGGAGCTTACTGTGATCATCACCATCTCTGTGCCTCCCTTTGTCTGCCTTCCATCCCTCTCAGTTTTCACATCCGTTATCCAAAACGGTACTTTCTTCCAGGCCTTCCCAAATAAGTCAGCTCCCAGTGGCCATTGCTGATGATAAACACCCCGGGCAATTATCTGTGCTTCTCATTTACTCTTATCTGTGTTCTGTGCAATGTATTGTGCTTTAGTGCCATTTAGATTACTGTGTGCTATGCATATTGTAGGTAATTAAAAAATATGTATTAAGTAGTTATAATTACGAATAACAACTGTTAACTGAGTATTTGGGTTTACTATTCTATGAGGTTGGGCATTTGTCTCTATTTTATAAATGAAAGAACTAGGTCTCAGCTTAAGAAACTTGTCTAAGTTGTTACAACCAGGAAAGAATAGAGCTGGGGTTTGAGCCCTGGCCTGTCTTTCAGTATAACCACTGTTCTGTCTTGTCCCTCTTTCTCTGAATTACGAAGTGGAGAATTCTATAGCATATTTTTACAAATGGAATGTAGAATTAAAATTTTACTTAGTATAGTCTCCACCTGAATTGGGGCCTGGTGAAACGATGAGCCACTTTTTCTTTGGGGAATTACATGATAAAAGATTTTACAGTAGTAATGATTTTTCTCCTGTATTTTTCTAACTTAAATACATTGATTCATGATTGGCACTTAAAGAAAATAAGTTTATGTCAGGAAGAGCACCTTCCAGAAATCAGTCCTATCATTGTCCATGTCTGTAAGCCACAGCCTGTCTGTGGCCGTGATTCTCCGCCTTTGCCACAAGTTTGAATCCCTGCAGACAGAGACTCTCAGAACTTCAGCATATCCCAGAGTCACTGATGACCGGGTGAGCCCCAGTAGGTGTGGGGTAGGATTGAGGATTTCAAACAAGTTCCAAAGTGATGCTAGTTCTCTGGACCAGGGCCCACTTTTTAAGAAGCTTTGCCTTTGGAAGCTTTTAAAAAATCCTGAGTTGGGCCATGCCCAGATCAGTTTAAACAGAATCTCTGGTTATGAGACTCCAGACAGCTCTTAAAGTTCCCCCAGGTGATTTCTTCCAGTGAGCAGCCAAGACTGAGAAGCTTGGTCTTGATGGAGAATCCAGTTACCCCCTCTTTAGTTTGTAAGGGGAATACACGTGTCCTTTCTGTCCAGCTCTCTTTTCATCTCCCACCAGCACCTGGTCACACACGTTTTACCGGCTCTTCACTCTGTAGCTTCGGTGCCACCTACTCTCTTAGTCTCTGAACTCTTTAGTCACTTCCCTGTAAGTTCTTTGCTTTTTTTCTTTCTTCCTACATGCTGGTATGGACCCCGTCTAAGGTGTAGCCCCAGATCCCTTGTTTTTTTTAATATTAATTTCTTTAGTGAGCTCACCCACTTGTTACACCATTAAGTTGCAAATCTGTGCCTGTGGTGTCAAAGCCATGACCTCCCTTCTGATTTCTGGTGCCAGGTCTCCAGCCTTCTTCAGGCACTCGTTCTATTCCAGCATGCTGCATTTTGCAACAGAAGATTCTATGTCTGCTAACTCAGTGATTGTGTATGTGATCGTAAAAATCGCATGGTATGCTTGGTAAACGGTAGCTTCCCAGGCCCTGCCCTGGAGATTCTGATTGAATAGTTCTGAGATGGAGCTTGGAAATCTGTATTTTTAACATGCTCTCTGAGTGATTCTTAGGGTCCAGCAAGTTTGGAAACTACCCTAGCTGAACTCACCGTGTCTTTTCCTGCTCTTCCTTTTCCGGTTCTCTTGTCAATGGGACCAATATCCCTGACCGGAGAAATGAAGCAACTTGAAACCTAGGAGTTTGCTTTCTGTCAGATTATTCTGCTTTCACCTTGAGACCCTCTCATCTGTACTCCTTTCCATGCACGCCATTACCAGCTTCGTGTTCTTGCATCTTGGTCGTGGAGACCATGCAGTGTGGGATAGTGGTCACATGCTTGGAGCACTGCTGCTTCCTAGCTGGGGGCTTTGGGCAAGTTGCTTAAATTTTCTGTGCTGTAGTTTCCTCCTCTGAAAAATGGCGATAATAATAGTACCTACGTCATAAATTATTGTATGAAATGATATATGGAAAGTGCCTGGGCATAGTACGTGCTAAATAAACATTGGCTGTTATTACTGGGATTACTAACTTCTTTTAAAGTATTTTAACTATCATGACATAATGAGTTTTGCTTCTAGAGTAATTGTCCTAAAATATCATTGCAGTATGTTGTCCCCCTTCTTGAGCACCTCCATGGCCCCATATAACCTTCCAAACTAAATCTAACCTCCTCGTGGCATTCGGGGCCCTTAACCCTGACCTTTCTACTTGCTGTATTTGTCCCATGCTGTTCTCTCACTTTACCCAACAGCCCGGCTGCTTTCTTTACTGTCCTGTTATTAACCATGCACGTTATTCCCTTTTGCCTTTCCTGATACTTTTCCCCCTGTTTGAATGTCTGTCTAAACCCTACCAATCATTTAAGACTCGGTTTATCCATAAGATTTCTTCTTCCATGACCTCTGCCTGCCTTTGACCTCACTTTTTCTTATGTCTTTCATCCCTTCACAGCTACTCTGACATCATCCAGATCAGGGTGCAGGCAACATACTTGTGTATGCTGGTCCTGTTCTATCTGCTAAGGCTCAGTGAACGTTTTTCTTCCAGTGTTTTCTCTTGTATGTGTCTTTCACTTGAGAGCTATTGTGACCTGTGAAATTTGGTTTGACAGGAAATCTGTGTGGGAATATTAGGTAATATGGCCTGTTTCCAGGACTTATGTGTGTCCATCAGCAGTGATAAAAATCTTGGGTAAGTTTTACTACATAATAATTACATTTTTAAAAAGTAGATTTATATTTCATATCCCTAAGGAACTCCTGATACATAAGAGAGATAGGAAAGTACTGTAAAATGTAGTACTTCTTTTCTGCTACTGAACAGTCCCCATTGTTGATGGTAACGAGGGGCGCTCACACTATTTATGGACATGAGTCAAGATTTTTATCCATAGGAGGACCTGAGTCGTCAGCAGGTGGTAAGCCAGACGGGATAAGAACCAGTGAGGCAAGGCTTAGAGATGGGGCACCTGACCAGAGTCCAAAACAGCTTAGTCTCAGGGAGTCCAAGGGCTGAGGAAGCTGGAGTCAGAAAAACTAGAGACAGGCGGTGTTGACCAGAGTCACCCTGGGAACTGTGACTTAGGTCAGAGGGTGGTGTTACAGAACAGACCTGGGGTGGGGGTGAATGATACACTGTTACCGAATGGACCTACCCTTGTGCTCTAGGGTCCCCCCACCCACCCACCCACCCACCTGTACTGGGTTTGCCTAGCCCACTGCCAGGGAAAGACATCTCTCAATGCCAGAGATTGGTGAAAAGGAAAGGGATTACTTATTCAAAGAGTTATACAAACTTAAGAGTAATGACTTCATGTCATCATTAAAAACACCAAAGTCCTTTAGATACCCACAGATGCACAGTCCTTCCTTCTCCCCTTTGCCCAGTCTGGGCACTGTATCTCAGGAAAAGAAGTAGGGGTCCGTGGTTCTTCTCTGCCCAAGCCGCATGTTCCCAAAAAGACCTTGCAGCACCTGGGTCAAATCCCAGCACCAGTCTTCCTCTGCCACACCATTTCCGACTCCACCCACAGTTGGCCACATCTGCCAGCATACCCGTATTTTTCCAGCTTTCCTGGGCTGCCATAGTAAGTCTGGGCAGGTGTGGCCCTGTGGTATGGAGCCAATCATCTCCAAGCTCTTACCCAGGCTCCATAACCAGGGGGAATTGCCTCCCAATTACATGTGGGTTGAAGTCACTCCCATCTCCCTGGCTCAAAGCAAGGCCACAGCTCTTTAACATATCTATAAACCAGTTAAAGGTTATAGATATGTTAAATGACCATTCTAGAGGTTATCTGCAAAACTTACTATTCAAAACAACTCTCAATGGCCCTCTTCCATGCGTCCCATCCCCCAGCTCAGACTTGTGGGGGTGAGGACATCCTGTATATATATTTTTCTAATATTTCCTGGATGCTGAGTTCTGGACCCCGTTACAAATCCCTATTTAGGGTCCCCCTTTGGCTGCACCCTGTTACAGTGGGACTTGCCAACAGACTGGAAGGTTCAGGAGTGCTTCTGTGATTCAAAGGCTCTTGTGCTTCTGCCTTGGGGCTAGTTGTCTTTCCATGCGGGAGAGTTTGGGGCGGAGGATATTTTAATGGTGGAAACCCAGGCAGTTACTTTAAGAGGTGTGAGAACACCCTGGAATTACATGCCAAATTTTGTGAGTGAATTCATATTCTAGGCAGAGGGGTTCATGGCTGTTAATTAGAATCTCAAAGAAATGTGTGCCCACAGTAGTTTAAGAAAACTGTCTTGGGCAGTTATTTTCAGTGAGGGCTGTAGGGTTTATCCTAGGATTCAAGTGACGTAATGCAGGTAGTTGATTACCTCTTCTAGGAGTGGAGGGACTTTCAGACCCTAAGTGTTTGTTCCTCAAAATATATAATCATTCATGGAGCAAATGACTCAGGACTATGTTTGGTGCCTAATGGTTTCTTTCAAAAATCAGAGAATGAGTAATGTAAACAGGTTTTAAAAATTCAATAAATGCTGCCCTGGCTGGTGTGGCTCAGGGGACTGAGCACCAGCCTGCCTGGGGCCAGGTCCCCATTTGGGGGTGTGTGAGAGGTGATCAATGTTTCTCTTCCTCCCTTCCCCTCTCTCTAAAATATATATAAATAAAATCTTTTAAAAATTCAGTAAGTGCTTATCTTAAAATTATTATGGAACAATTTACATTGATGATGGGATATGAATTTGTTCAACCTCTTTAGAGCAGTTAGACGTTATCTGGTCAAGTTAATGGAAGATAGCCATGTATTGTGACCCAGCAGTGCCACTAACAGGTACATGGTAATAGAAGCCACACACATATACGTCAGGATACTGATACAAGAAGTGTTAGAGGAGCATCACTTAAAAAAGAGTCCCAAATTGGAGTCAGCCCAAGTTTCCACTAATAGTGGACTGGAGCCCTGACTGGTGTGGCTCAGCTGGTTGTGAGTCGTCCTGCACAGTGAAGGGGTGCTGGTTCCGTTCCCGGTCAGGCTGCGTGCCTGGGCTGTGGGTTTGGTCCTGGGTCGGGGTGCATGTGAGAGGCAGCTGACCAGTGTTTCTCCGACATTTACTTTTCTCTCCCTCTCTTTCTCCCTCCCTTCCCCTCTCACTAAAAGATAAATAAACACAAAATTAAATAAAAATAGACTGGAAAGATAAAGTGTGTAATATTTGTACAATGGAATGTTCTGCAGCAGTGAATCAAAGAACAGCTACAGAAACAACAGCTTAAACACATGGCAAAGAAACTGAAACTCAAAAAAACACATGCAATATAATTTCTGCCATATAAAGTTCAAAACCAAAAATATTAAATAATAGAACTATACAGTAAGTAAAGAAATGGTTGCTGGAAAGTGAGGGTAGTCGTCATTTCTATGTGGGAAAGAATTGTGATTTGGACGGGGAACATGGGCTGTGGAGATGCAGCACTGTCCTACTTTCAAATGTTTAAAAAATTAAACAGAAATGCTGCTTTGATACTTAAAACGAGAGAACTGCACACTGGTTAAACTGTCTCTCTCAGCCAGGTACTACTGCAGTGTTTGTACGACTCAGACCCTCCCACTCTGCTGGAGACAAGCAGGTAGGTGTGTTCTCCTCTTTCTGTGGGTTTTGTAAACTCGCCTTTACGGGAGTCCGGTAAAAACAGAGTTAATTCGCCACTGGCCTGGCTCAGTGGAAAAGCATGGGTCTGCAAACCACAGGGTCACTGGTTCGATTTCCAGTCAGGGCACATGCCTGGGTTGTGGGCCAGGTCCCCAGTTGGGGGAGCATGAGAGGCAACCACACATTGATGTTTCTCTCCCTCTCTTCCTCCCTTTCCCTCGCTCTAAAAATAAATAAATAAAATCTTTAAAAAAAAAAAGAGTTAATTCTTTACTCTTGAATTTCCTTTACTCTTTTTGAAAGATGAGGTGTCACGCTCACATTTGTCACGCAGGTTGTTGCTTACATGCCTGTCCCAGACAGAAGTGGCCAACGTCTGGGTCGAAAGGATCCGGGAACACCCAGCTATTTATGACAGCATTTGCTTCATCATGTCAAGTTCAACAAATGGTAAGTCACCGTGGAATCTAGAAAAAGTGTTTGATTATATTTAATTGTTAGGAATCCAGGTAACTATTTCTCGAGGTCACCTAAAGGCTAAGTAAGTGTAAGGTAAGAAAGTATTTCAATTTGAGATATAAAATTGTGTTGGGTCAAATGGGAACTAGATTTATGGGGGTGATTAGTTCTTAAGATATATACATGTCTAATTACTATGTGGTACACCTGAAACTAATATAATGTTGTATGTCAACTGTAATTGAAAAAATATTATTTAAAAAAAAATAAAATTTCTTCTTAAACTCCCAAGCAAAGGAGGCAAACTTACTGCTTTTGGAATAAGCAATGCTTTGGCAAGAGTGGCTTTTTTGGAATAGCTTTAGGAATTTTGCTTAACATTACTGCTTTCAAAATTCTGTTTCTCATTTCAGTATCTGTTTTATTCTCGACAGTTGACTTGCTGGTGAAGGTGGGTGAAGTTGTGGACAAACTCTTTGATTTGGATGAGAAGCTGATGTTGGAATGGATTAGAAATGGGGCTGTTCAGCCTCTGGACCAACCCCAGGAGGATTCTGAAGAGCAGCAGGTGTTTAGAATCGTGCCCTGTGTACTGGAAGCTGCCAAACAAGTACGGTAGGTGAGCTCTTTTGTACAAAACGTTCTGTGAAAAGCCAGTTGCTAGAAGTATCCGTGGATAAAGTCATCTTAATTTCCTTTTGACAGGATGAATAACACACAGTTGATCTTTGTCAGGTTTGATTCACTACTACTATTTGTGCTGACAGTATATTCTGTCTGTGCAAGAATCATTAATGGTTATAAAGTACCTGTTCTAAGATGGCTTAGCCGTAGGCTACTGTTGGCATCAATTATCGTCAGTGTTTTAAAATCTTGTGCAATTTTGTGTAATTGAAATCAAATAGATAAGATTTTCTTGTGCTTTGTTTTCCATTGGACGGTTAACAGCTTCTTCAATTAATGTCAGACGTTTGTTTTCTTGTTTCTTGTGTGTATACGCCAGTATTAGATAAGTGGCTGACTTTGGGGCTCTGATCTCTTCCCAAGAGTGATTATCAGGTCCTGTAGGTTATTGAAACTGTTTATTGCTAGTGACTAGAAAATTAATTTATGGATTGATCTGTTTAATGGTCAGTTGTTCATTCTTAGTGCTTTAACCCACATTAGAGCCTGTTCATTTTCATTTTACTTTGTTTTTTATTTTTAGAGAGAAGTGAAGGGAGGGAGAAAATAAACGGAGAGAAACATCAATGTGTGGTTGCTTCTCGCGTGTCCCCGCTGGGGACCTGGCCTGCAACTCAGGCATGTGCCCTGACTAGGAATTGAACCGGCGACCCTCTAGGCTGGTGCTCAATCCACCGAGCCACACCAGCCAGGGCTAAAAGCCTATTAATTTTATGTCCTTTATCTAAGTGAGGATTAAATTCATCATGTGTTCCCCAAACCTTCTTCAGTATTCTCAATCTCAGTAAATGATATAGTCATTATCCTTTTTGGACAACGGGGAAGAAATGTGGACACTATCGCTGACTCTTCCTCATTCCACTCTTCCTGTGGCCAGTCAGCCTCCAAGGCTTTTCCCTGACTTTTTCCGGGATTCTGTCCACGCTGCCTCCGGCTGCTGTCTCTCACCTGGACAACTGCAGCGTTCTCTTACCTGCCTTCCCTGCTACGAGGCTTGCTCCTTCCAAGCCTAGACTCTAGAAGACACCATGACCATGTCACTTTCATGCTTGTGACTCTTCAGTTGCCTTTCTTAGGGGTGGTTCAGATTTTTTAAAAACATGGCTTACAAGATGGTGCGGAGTGCTGCTCCATCCTTACGCTTTGTACTGTGTTTGAGCCATATGAACTTTCCTTCATTTCTTCAACTGAACTAAGCTCTCTTAACTCCAAGCCTTTACCTACTACGTCTCTTCTACCTCAAACATTTCCTTGCCCCTTCACGTTTCTGTGTAAAGAGCATTTCTCTTAAGATACCTTTCCTGACACTCCAAACTAAAGTCAGTGTTCGCTGCCTCACCCTCTCACACTTTGGACTTCCTCTAGCATTACGTTTGTATTACTTTGTTATCGCCTCGTTAATTATCTTCTTTCCTTTTAGACTGTAAACCTCTTGAAGGGAGGAACAGTGTCTTAATACATGTTTTCTAGCCCCAACATAGTACCTGAAAACAGTAGGTACTTAAATATTTGCTGAACCATCTTTTAATTGTTTACTATCTATTTATATAATCATTTAGTTGAAGAAGTAAGATTGTGAGTTTCTAGGAATTCAGACTGTTGATCACAAAAATTATACTTAACATGGTTTTAGTATTCTGAGCTAGGGAGCTAGGATAATCCTGTGAAGTTTCAAGAACTTCCGTGTTGTCAGTGCTTAGTACAGTAGACCTTACATTCATTTTGTAAAAGTCTCAGTCACGTTTTTTGGTCGTGGTGATTCAGGTGAACCAGAATGATAAAGTGTCACCTCATAGGTTTTGCGTTGTTGCTTTCATGGGAGAAGGCGAAAAAGAGTGTTTACTTCTTGTCTTGTTTGTGTTTAGTCTATTACAGATTTTTTTTTTTTTTCTGACTGATTTCCTCATTAGAATGTAAGCTCTGGTGAGCACAGACTTTGTCCTGTTCCGTTTTATCCTCAACACCCTGGGCAGTGACTAGTACAGAGTGATGGGTGTTTGTTGACTGAATGCGTGATTGCAGTCCTATGACAGTAAAATACTTGATTCCGTGCTTTTGTTTTTTGTATTTAGTTCTGAAAATCTGGAAGGACTCGATGTTTACATGCATATCTTACAGCTACTTACCACAGTGGATGATGGAATTCAAGCAATTGGTAAGATGCTATAGGGGGAAGCACTATATTTACTCATTTAATAGTTTGGTGTTTTTTTTAAGTACTGCTTTATCATTTTTATTAAGTACAGTGTCCTGGTACTGGAAAAGACACTTGGAATTTACTTTTTGACTTGGTCTGCCATGAATTCTGCCAGTCTGACGATCCACCCATCATACTTCAAGAACAGAAGATAGTGCTAGCCTCTGTTTTTTCAGTGTTGTCTGCCATCTACGCTCTACAGGTTGAACTGGAGTATCTAAAGATAGAAGATGGCAAGTATGATCTAGTTCACTAAGTTAAATTCTAGTCTGTCAGATTTTAAAGCCCAGGTTTATTGTTCATTTGGTTTATTTCTCCATTTTTTATTTTAGGGCTTTTATTCTCTTGATTACAAAAATATTAACATTCTCAA
>VMDR010012077.1:0-27236 GCA_007922815.1 Macrotus californicus
CATTGGGAGAACCCTAATGGAGCAGAACGGGGGAAGTTTAATCCATCATGAAGCATCATTCTGAATCTTTATATTGAATATTATTAGGCAGAGATTTCCCTAGTTAGTTAGTTACTCTCATATCTATCATTCTGACATTCTGAATAATTGAAAAATCAAACAGGAGTTTTGTACATGGAAGAAATAATCCAATGGAGAAGAAATGTGTTATTGATCACCTAATCTTTGATTATATTTTTTAGTCTTGCATTTCCTTTATCAACTCTAGAAGCTCAAGAAGTGGTAGATGACTGGAATTTTAAAACCTAAAGGTATTATTAACATATTTGACACAAAGGATAATTTTGTAAGACAGAAATTTACATAATTCATATTTATTTTTCTACTTCGAAGTCATCTAAGGTTAGTGAGTTTCTAAATCCAAGGTACTATGTTGTAGAACTATTTTCAAAATACGTTTAATGCACAGTGTGGGTATTGGATAACTGAACATACGTGGCATTTCTTTCTTGTATGGCTATGAACTTGACTTTCTTGAGAAGAGCAGAAACTCTTCCTAACTGAGGTTTGTCACAAATTACACATGTATGGCTCTTTCTAGGGGAAACTCACAGTTAAGCCCAGAACAGAGGTCTGCTCCCTTACAGAGAATTTCAGGCAGCTGGGAAGGTACGTGCAGCTGAAGAAATGGGACCTTTAATTCAATCCTCCATAAACAATTTAGTGTGGAATTGTAACTTTTTAAGTCATAAAGCCTTTGGGAAAATTCTGGCCCTTATTTTCTTTTTCTTTTCTGATAGAACTCTATGCAAAGAATACATCAATTGCCGTAATACTCGGTAACATATACATTCACACACTAAGAAATGAATAAGAAAAAAGTACGGCCTCCTGCAGACTTGTTTCTAGCTGCTTGCTGGGGGAGAAAAGTAAGCTGCCTCCTCTCCACTGCATTTAGAGAATTAATTCTTATATGAAATGAAAGGTCCCGTCCAATCCTATTTCACGGTGGCTTTGAGCGCTTGACTGTACCAAAGCAAAGGGCATCACTTGATTGCTCACTGTTGACATCACTTTACACCAGAAGGTGGCAATTGTTTTAATAATCACACGAACGAACCTGTTTCGCCTTCAGATTAGATTTTAGAGATCGTGCTCATTTGGCTCTTGTCAAGAAGATGCCTGTTGAAATCAGGAGCATTCACTCATACATTTATTTCTCATGATGTTTTTTTTTTTTACTCCCATTAAGGTACTAAAATATTATACGTCTTTTAGGGTAATGAAAACTGCAAAATTTCTGTATTTCTCCTTAATAAACCTTGTTTTTTTCCCCTGAAGTTCAATTAATGTCATTGAAGGTGACAACTCGAATGAAGTGATATCACGATAAAGTTCAAGTACATAGTATCATCAATAATGTGGAGAACGTACTTAATGTCTCACAAGGAAAACCGGGGAGAAATTTCTTCTGTCGACCGTGACATCTGAAAAGTATAGTATACTGATCAGATTTATGTCAACACACAAAGAAAAATTATTCCCATGTAAATCACAAGGCATTTTTAACTTACCTCACGAGGTGGCAAAATCCCATAAATTCCTCAATTAAAACAGAGTGGAAGATAAAAGCCTTCCGGAAGCCTGGTTCACAGTGGTTCACAGGAAGCCTACTGGCCTCCTTACCCACATGAGAAAATGCATAGAAACATCCAAAATGCCAGCACACTGTAAGTGCCTGCGGATTTATCTCCTAAGACAATTTTCCCAACTCTGTCATCTGAACACTGTTTGTCACCCATAAAGTGAGAGGAAGAGGTGGGGCAGAGAGTCACACAGGCTCTGTGAAACCACAACATTCTTTCCAGATGGTCCCTTTTTCCGCAGCTTAGGTGACCTACAAGACAAAAGGAGGCGAGGCCAGGGGTGAGCACTCTTTTTTTGTAAATCTGAGAACTCCAGACATTTGTCATCCAGCAAAAATGCCTGCCTCTCAGCAGGATAGATTTTTTTTTTTAATTTTTCTCAGTGCCTTTCTCTAATTGGGCTTCCTTGACTTTTCACACATCCTTTCGCCCCAAGTCCACAAAAGCCAAAGTTCTCCCGCACCCAGTCAGCATTGGCAGGCCCATAAATCACACAAAATTGCAAAGAACGTTTTTCACATTATGCAATTAACATCTATAATGTAGAAAAACATGCTATAATATATAAGATATTAAAGCAATAGGAAATAGCATGTCAGATTTCTCATTAGTAAATTCCAGTAATGACTAACATAAAAATGTTACTATCTCTTAATATTTTTTCTTCAATTCACATTTAAAAGAAAAACAGTACAATGTCGTTCAGTATCTGTGCAACACTCGTGCGGGAATTTATTATACCAAAATGATCTGGCGTGCCTAAATGAGCGTGAGCAATATGAAATTTTAAAGATAGCTGAGAACCATTCTTTAATTTCACTAAAATAATGAAAAACATATATTATTTGAGCTTATACAACATGTAAATACTAATTCAAATGAAGCATCTATTTTGTACATATATATTGCATTTTTCTGCTCAGTATTAAAAACCATTTCTCTTGGCAGGCTTTGCCTGCCTTTTCCCCTAACCGGAAAAAGAAATGTGAATGTTGAGAGTCATCTACCAACTCTGTCCAACCTCCGTCACAGTTAGTAAACTTTCCTCTTTAACTCGGAGGAGTCATTCTAAGTGGAAATGTGGACTCTAAATAATAGCTTGTACATTTGAACAGCAATGGTGGAACATAAATGCTCGTTCTTTCTTTGAAAGAGGTAGGCAGGAAAAGTTAAGGAGTTCCGTTAGTTTTTGGGAAACATTTAAATGTCAAATATTAGACTATCGAAATGGGACTCAAAGCCAGAATTGTCATTTGTCTCTCAGCAACTGGCCTGACCCTGGCTCCGGCCTCCCAGAGAAGCCCACTCTCGAGTCACATAGAGACTGTGACAGACCCAGACAGGCCACCTCCCAGACACCAGCCCAAATTAACAGTCTACCCTCGCAGCCCAACCCTACAGGAAGCCAGTGAGGATGCCATTGTGCAAGAATTAACATTTGCACATTCTAAACGTCTCTTAATATTAAAAAAAAAAGGAAAAGAAAAATTTGTTACCTCTCACGTGTCTCCTTGACATATATATATATACCTGCCATCGGCAGGTATGATATTTAATAATGCACGAGAAAACAGGAAAGCAGGCTGAGGAAGAGAAGTAGAGAGAGCTCTGAAATATATTCATTAGTTTGCTTTCAAATTCACTTTATGAGCTTTTTATAGGAAGGTGTTTTCTTCTAGTTTTTTTTGCTCTATTCATCCATCAACTATGTTTGAGTTTGCTTTTGAGTAAGAAAGATGAAAGGTAAAATGTACCAGTAAACTGCAGTAGAACTAGGTGAGAGTTGCAAAAGCCTTCTTACTGTTTTGTTTTGTTCTGTTTCCGGTTTGAGCAGCCACAGAGATGAAATGGGTCTCCAAATCATAGATTATGGCTCTGGGGAATTTTTAAGAGTCTTCTGAATATAATGAATACTACACCAGGAGGCAGAGGCCTTGGAAGCTACCAACTTTGCCAATGACTCACTGAACATTTTTGAACAAGTCATATGACTTGTGTGGGCCTCGATTCTTTATTTCTAAGGTTATTCTAACATTGTAAGTAACTGTTTTGAGTTGTCCCAAAGTGTATTTGGTCCAAGGAAGAAATATAACACATTTTATGTCCTTAACTTGGGTTTCACAAAGTAATTCCAAACAGAACGGCTAACGGGCCATAGATATAGTCACAACCCCTGTCAGCTGATCAGACACCATCTATCTTTCCTCACGTCCAAGGGCGACACTGTGGGTGCACTACGGGATCGTGGCTCCTCTGCTCAAGTTCAAAGAGTCCACCTGAAAGTGTACTAATGAAAAGAAATGCTTATTTTATGCTTATTTACAAAATGAGTTAATTCCTATAAGCTAAGTCGGTTTTCACTCAGGGTTACTGTGGTTCAATAAATGGTAAAATTGTTTAAAAATTAAAATAATGCACCTTTTGAGGAAACACACAAGTCATGACTATGACCAGCATGTACTGAAGGGAAATTCCTCTTCGTTAGCTAAAAGTGAAGGCACAGGATGTCGTATGAGCCCAGTTGGTGCCTGCTGTCAATGAACGTATGAAAAGAGAGCATCAGACCTTATTTTTTTCATATGAAGTTTTCAGGTTGCACTGTGCTAATACGCATGGCTGAAGACAGCATTAATATTGATGAAGGGTGGAAGTCTGAGATTCCGTGGCTCTCACTTCCTGACCCCATCCTACTTCCTTTCTTACTAAATCCATTAGTATAGATGGATCAACGTTAATAAACAAGAGAACAAAATAGCTCTCCATTCAGGGGCAGTTGTATTTGACCCTTGGTACACATTCCCCATACGTGGCCACCAGATGTTTGACCTATTCAATGACGTTTATTTTTATTTTTAATTTAGTTACTCTATTTGCTTCAAGCCAATTTTTCCCAAGGTACCTTACACTTTTTGCACTTAAAATGTATTAAAAAGTTAAAATGTCTGACACGGGAATGTTTCAAAAATAAATTGAGAAAAGAGTCTGTCATTCATCTTTGTAACCCTTGGGAGGCTTATAAGTTTTGCACCCGGCTTCCGCGCAGTGGGTGCTCCATAAATGCTCACTGAATGGAACCAAATTGAATAGCATTGTCAGTTTCTCAGCTATTGTGTGTGATCTATTATCACCTTACTCTCCCCATGTAGTTAGAGACACACACCTGAAGTTATATGTGTATATACACACTTCTAAAAATAATTTTACTCCAGTGAACCCAGGCAATATATATATGTAAAGAGAGAGAAAGTACTTTTGCAAACATGTCAGTTTAGGCACAGGGACATGAGATAAGTTAGTCAAGGTTACATGACATAGCTCTAGGGGCCATGAGCCATGACCAGAAGTCCGGTCTCCTGACTCCTGGTCCAGTTACAGCTCATCTGGTAGCAGAAAAAAGGGTCAGAAAAACAATAGACTTTCAGAGACTAGTCTGGGTTAGCCCAATATCAACCTCTATCACTAAAACCACAGGAAGTCCAAAGGAACCGAGAGTCAATAGGCAACTACCACACTAACATCGACCTACACCTCCTGCTACTCAACAATAATTTGCAGGTTAATGCCTATTTAGGCTTTATTGAGTTTTTTAAAAACTATCAGACTCTCTCTCTCGCCCATGCTGCAGAAGACAAAATTTCTCTGCTCCTTATCCTTATGGCTACTAAAAAATATTCATAATCGCTCAGTTACTTCAGGATGTTAAACTAAGGTCCTAGTTTTAGTTCATTCCATGCTGTCCAAAATACAAATAATATTTGCTTAATTGATCAGTATTGTGTTTATTTTCATTTATCAGAATTGTGTTTATCTATTTTTCTAGTGCCACACTAATTATTTAGAATTTTTTGCCAGGGCTACCAAATATAAATCAATACTACATAGGATTAGCTACAACTATTTTGAGGAGAAGACATAGTTTATTACTACATAGCAAAATTTAATATTTTTACTATGCTATCACATTTGTAAAAGCTGTGTTGACTCAGTCCATCTGATTCTGCACTGAAACAACATTTTTATTATTAACCAACGGAAATCTCATTAGACTTTACAATTTTCATTATCTGAAGAATTATTTATTTGCTGATCAGGCTCATGCTTTTAAACTCGTACAACCGCTCAATGGTAATAAACTCTAAATTCTTTAATAATATCTAAGCTTAATATACCTTTACCTAATGAGTGCTCGAAGTGACATTATTTTAGAGACAGTGGAGAAATGCTTTTAAATAACACTGCCCCAGTCTCTGGGAATATGGAAGGGTGTGCTTCTGCAGGGGACAGCAAAAGCAATAATGTTTAGCAACAGACCACCCCATAGTGGGAACTGCTTTCCAGCCTGGTTTTTGTCAGGCCAACAGCTGTTCCATCAGTCAATTAGTGACCGGGGACAAAATGTATTTTTTAAATCAATTAGCAGACTCTCCAACTGAATAAAGATCCCTGGGTAGGCTTTTCACAAAAAAAAAGAAAAAAGAAAAAAGAGGAAAAAAATACAACCAAGAGCTAGGAGTGAATAAAGCAAAAGAGATCATAAATTCTTGGAAGTACAGCTCTAAAACCTGAGACAGACACACAGAGGTTAGCAGGTCATACCATACCCTTGTCACAACTCCAGTAACTCATTCCAGGCAGACAAGAAAAATTGTTTATATGTTTTCTCAGTATACTTGGATATATTTTCAGTATGTGCATCCAGTACATATATATATGCAAAGTGTATATGCTATAGATAAAAACTAGTATATATACATATATCTGTGTATATATTTAGTGTGTATGTATATTCAGAGAATGAGATTCCCAGTATTTCTTTTTAGCTGATTTTACTAACAGCCTTCCCTGCAGCATTGTTATCAGCCTCTATTCCACATTCAGTGATGGAAATGAAGCATGGGCCATTATCCCAAGAAAGATATATAGAATAGTTATTTATTGTCTTCCATAATATCATTCCTAATTTTAGTGTTAGGTATCCTTTCTGTGTTGCGTAAAGAAATAATAACAATTTATTTAAACTTTCTTCTTAGATTCTTATCTACTAATCCCTTTGTCCTACTTCTAAATTAGCACTCTTACCCTAAATTCGATTTTCTTGGCATGATAGTTTGAGTATATTAGATGCTTTAACAATATTGAGTTATAAAACTGTGCTTCTCCTGTGTGTAACACATTTAGTATTCAGATATATGCATTTAAGACTCTCATTGAGCATCTATCAGTTGTCCAAGTTTCTGAAAAAAACATAATTCCCACTCAATAAAAGAAAGACTTGAGCCCTGTCTCGCAGCCGACGTGCATTCGCTGAGAAGTACCACTCACCAGATTGAGAAAAGCCACTGCAAACTCAGTAGATCTTGCAAAACAAGTTCAAATAACCAGTCAGGAAAACAAAAACTACAGAAGGTGCAGACATACTTCAGAGACATTGCAGGTTCGGTTCCAGACACCTCAATAAAGTTAGTGTCACAATAAAGCCATTCATAATCTTTCTGCTGGTGGAGGGTCTTGCCTTCAATCGGTAAAAAGCACAGCATCTGTGAAGCATCATAAAGCGAGGTGCACCTGTACTTAGAACCGAAGTGATTCCATACCCGCAGTTAGTTGGGAGGGTGGAAGACCAGAGTGGGTGCTGAGGCTTCCTGCATGTCAGTCATCACTAGAAGGGTCCCCCAGCCCAGGGCTGCAGTTGCCCAAGTCACAGAAGTTGCAGTAAGATGCAGGCCGCCCTAGGCAGGGGGACCTAAGGAAAAGAGCTGAGATTTTCTACCCTCTAGGACCTGAGAGGAGGGGCGTGCATGCCTGGTGCTCAGACCTCTGGGGTCAGTGAGTGCAGTGTAGTTAGACTAGCAAAGGGCAGGGTGGCTGGCTCTGGCACCTCCGAGGGGCAGGGGAAGAAGCTGGAGGCTGAAGCCTTGGCTTCCTTCTTCTATGGGGCAGGGGAGGGGAGGATGTTAACAGGGTCTGGGAACAGAAAGTTTATTTTCCTTCCTCCTGCCTTCCCACTGTCTATTATTTGCAGAACCTTATAGAAAGCCAAATACAAGGGAGTGTGGGAAATGTGGTTTGCAGGCCCCCAGACTTAGCAGCACAAAACATAGGAAAATGAACTTGAGGCCTGGAGACAGAAGGTAAATCACCAACATACACCTGTGCCTGAAATAAATTGCCCAGGCTTGATTTTGTTCTTTAGAAAACAGACCATAGTAGGTTTACAGCTGCACATCAATCATCTGGCCTGGCAGTTGGTAGGGCTAAATAAATTACTGCATTTTTTAGGAGGCGCACAAACATAAGGGATAAGCTGGCATTTGAGACTGTGATACTTTTTCTACCTTGTAACCCCCAGGGGTAGAAATACAAACTTCGGTCAGTACAAAATATTTACTAATATAATTCACTACAATCAGGGGTAAAGTAGAAACTTCCTGGTCTATATAAAAATTCTCAAGTGTGTAGGACACGCCAAGGTTTGGCTGATGACAGATAAAACTCAAAGTGTCTAAAGTGTTCCTGGTTCATCCACACCTACCTATGAACCCTCACTGGGCATCCAGGATCTCCCTCCACCAACGCCTGTCAGTGTCCAAATGACCTCTTACCCCTCCTCACCCTCACCTCTCAGTGCCACTCTATGGGTTCGGAAAGTCAAGTTCTCTGAAAACTCACTCCAGCGTGGGAACAACTGCTTACCTTCCTGTAGCCATTTCAAAGGTACTGGAATCTTAAAGGATGACAGTTATCTCCTTTCGTGTTAGAATTTTAGAAAGGAGGCTATATTTGGGAGCAACAGGATCTTACTTCAGATTCATTGAGCAAGCGAGGAAGTTGTCTGGAATTTTTGAAATTGGAAGTGTATTAAGAGCTCTGAGCAGGGAAGATGGCAGCAGCAACAGTGTTTCCAGTCACTGCAGATCCACACGTGAAGGCAGACGGAACAGCTAGAGAGCAAAACCAAAAATCCCGGGGGCATGTTGGCAATGAAGCTGGATGGTCAGGTCCCCACACACGCTGGTCACCAGCAGGTGCAGGTGGCAGCGGCTGTGTGGGGTGGGGCAGCATGGATGACAGGCTGCATCTGAAAACCCTGAGAACTGGAGCCAGCTTGTACCCACTAGAAACCAGGGTGGACCCGTGGAAGGGCAGCTGGGACTGAGAGGGTTTGCCCAGTCCAGTACCAAGTCAGTACAAGGACCTCACAGAGGCTGGGAGGGGTTGAGACAGCGTAGCCACTCACGACGCTCAGCAATGATCCCCTGGGCCCTCCTCCAGGACAGGAGCCTCCCAGGACCACGTTATCTATGGGCACAGGGCCCACTGTCCTACTAGGGACCCATGCATGTTCAAATTTCTAATCAGGGAAAAAGAATATACTTTTAGGTCCTTAAATGGTTAATATATTCATCTTAATGTCAACGCAATTGTAAATTTTTTTTTGCCTTTTTAACGGAGGAAGGGACACTCAAAGTCCTAGAAGCCACAGAAGTGGGGCCTAGAACCCTGGGCCCACGACAGAGCAGAATGAGCTCAATCAGTAGGGAGTAGGGTGCCAGGGTAGAGATGAAGACCAGGGAATCTCCAGACCAAAGGCAGGAGGGGAACGGAGCTGGGGAGCCTCGGAAAGCAAGCCACCACACTTGTGAACACTGCAGAAAAGCAACAGAGCAGGGCGCTCTGCGAAATTAGAAAAGCTGCCCTGAATCCAGCCTCATTCTTAAAGTTCAAGGAAACTCGTCTCACACAGAAATGAACAACAGAAGTCTGGAGGTCAGACTCTGTACAATGTTATGATGAGGAAAAGAAGAGACCGAGCAGCGGTGCAGCACCCCATCAGACAGTGAAAGCATGCCAGGAAGACGTGTCCTCACAAAAGATCAAACGGTGACTGTTATTTCAAAACAAGCCAAAAGATATTAAGAACATAACGCAGAACGTGAAAGTGCAGCGTGAATCACAATTAGGAAATCTCCTTCCTGAAGTGACAGACTTCAGGAAAGAATCGTAGAATAAGGTAAATGTCATTTTAGTAATGAAGACTAAACCGGAAGGAATACCAAGGCTCATAAACACAGTAGGTGATGCATTTCTATTTCAAGAGAAATAGAAAAAAGAGGAATTTGTAAACATCAAAGAATCAACAAAAAAATAGACAAAAAGGATTCCAGAGAAAATGATCAACATTGAAAGAAAGAAAAGGAAACCAGACAACGGTTAAGGGGAGTTTCTGAAGAAGAAAACCCAAACAACAAAACAGAATAAATACTAAAAATGATAACTCAAGAAAGCGTCCCCGAAATAGTGATTTAAAACTGCCTATTGAAGCACACATTACGGGGTGAGCAACACCAGGTGTAGTTCAGTAAAACAACTGGACTGTACGGGTAAAGAAAAACATCCTTTGAGCATCTTAGCAAAAAAGAAACAACAACAAAAAAAAACTCCACTGTTTAAAAGGAAAAGAAAGTTAGAGTATCACCAGATTTTTCGATAGCAATGCTTTATGCCAGAAGAAAGTAGAGTAACCTATTTAAAATATTCAGAGAGAGAAAGTGCGAGCCAAGGAGCTGAAATGTAGTAAAACCAACTTTCACGTATAAAGGGGACAGTTAAACTGTTACCCACGTGTGAGAACTCAAAGAACATGGTTCCCATGAGCCCTTCCTGAAGAATCTGGCGGAGAGAATGAGCTTCTGCCTAGAGATACATTAATTTAAGGGCTGGTAGTGAGCATTAAATATATATTTACCTGTAAAAGAAAGAGGAAGTGAGGGCTAATGAGGGGGGGACCCAAAAAATAGAATTTATTTATTAAAAATTGTATATTTATTTTTATATGTTTAAGCTTCAGTCACCTTCAAAGTCCTCTCCATTTGATGTAACACACCTATCAAGACATTCTTTCCACTGCTCAAAACAGTTTTTAAACTTGTCCATTTTGATGCCTTTCAGTGCTTCTGCCATTTTTTGTTTCCCTTCTTTCACATCAGCAAAATGTTTCCCTTTGGGGACTTTTCTCATCAGGGGAAACAAACAAAAAGTCACTTAAGGTGAGACTGGGTGAATAGGGAGAATAAGGCATGGAGAGCATGCCTTTTTCGGTCAAAAAGTGCTTGGCAAATGCATTGAAAGAGTCTTCAGAAAAATTCACTGAAGGTGAACACAGCCTCTCACAACAATGCCAGCAGTGCAGATACAGATGGGTTCCTAGAACACTCACCTAGTGGGAGAAGCCTGCACTACAGGGGGCCCAGCCCCCAGAAAATTAATTCTTGGTTTTTTTGTGTCTCTGCCTTGTATTTCCTAGCTCTGTGTATTCAATAGAACTAGAAACAATGATCAGTCTAGTAGCAATGAATGTCCTTTAGCAGCGTGTGGCCTTGAATATGGTTTCTCACTAAAAGAAAGTAGGATTTGGGGGAGAAATGGCTAATTCCAAGTCTGGAGCAAGAAATACACAAGACGAACTTGGAATATCCTACAGTATAATAGGAGGTAGCAAAGAAGCTATTAAAGACCCCTACGATCATGTCAAAAGGATTCAAGGACCAGCAAAGAGACTCCACCTGCCAAACACTAGACAAATTGAACTTCAGTGATGACACGATTGCAATAGACTTAACCCCGTATAATTTGTTTAAACTCATGAGTTCTTTTAAATAACATAATTGTATATATTTCTGAAGCAAGCATTGGTTATCTTTAGAAGATAAGGAATTAGTTCATTAACTTGAAAAACAGCCAAGGGAAAGAATCCACTGAGTAGCCAAATAGTAGGTGAAGAGAAGTGCCTAACTTAATCAGTGAAAAGGAAATGATAGAACTAGAATACCACTCTTTTTGCAGCCTTCATGAATGGGCATGTATGGGCGTTTAGTATCAATGGCTGCTAAGATCACAAAAAATGGGAGAACCAGACATTGTGTGCCTCATAGAGTCTTGCCAAAAACCATTATGGAAATGATGACGAAATGGGAAGGAACACTCAAGTATATGAAGACAGCTTTAGTCTTGCCAAAGGAATCGAACCTGGGTCTGCTCCAGTCTCTGGATTCAGCTGCCAATTTACAGAAAACTCAAAAAACAGAGGAACATGTTGAATGGCACCAAGAGTATCAAATCAGCAAAATGCAGGCTGGGAAACACTACAGGCTGAACAGCCCCAGCTCTTTAATAAAATGTAAGGCATTGAAAGGGATCTAGGTGATCCCTATAGATTCAAAGAGACTTAAAGGGACATCAAATTTGTTAATGGGGAAAACAAAGCTACAATGTCTAGGAATGTACATTAAGGTGATAGAACTATAAAAAGAAAAACTCAGGGAAGAGATAAAAGTCAGGATAATCATCCCTTATAGCAGGAGAGAGGGGTTAGGATTCAAACAGCTCCCATGCGAGGGCTTCTAGCAGGCCGACAGAGTTCTGTTTTTTGACCTGGGTGGTATTCGCCAAATAATAATTTTATTGAGTCATGCATTTGATTTGCATCTTTCCCGTGCCTCGGTTTTACTTTACAATGAAAATGTTTTAAAGCAAAAGCGCCCGAGAGCATCTTTCCATTTTACTGCTACATCTCCTCTTTCAAAAACAACGTCTTTGTCTCATTGTCAACAACTCCACCTCTTCTGTGCCTCCCGAGGCTCCACCCTCTGAAGCGTTTCCTCTTTCTTCCTTATTGTATTAGATGATGGATGAATATTAGTCATGATCATAGTCCAGACACGGTGGCTTGAATACTTGACCTGTTCATAGACCCTGCCTGGGAGAGCAATAACCTGCAATGCCTTATGTCTAGGTCATCATGCTTTGCTGCGTGGGTCTCTGCTACCCTACCCGCAGTTTATGGAACTAAAGATCTATAATTTCATTCATTTACTTATACGTTCCTAAGAGCACATATTATAGCAATGAACAGCATAGACTAAGGCCCTTCCCTCCCAGGCCTACTTTGCCAGGTGGCCCTGTGGAAGAGCTCTGAACATCACCACCATCGTCACAGGTCACACTCACTGAGTGTTCACCATGTGCCGAGTATAGAGCCACACGCTTTAACATCACTGTATCTCCTTTGAGTCTGTCACTAACCCACAGAATTAGATATTAACTATATCTTCATTTTACACTAAAAAAATAATGAAGCCCAGGAAATGTGAATAACTTGCTTTAGTTCATTCAACAGCCAATAAGGACTAGAACGTGGAATCCAAATGCAAGTAATTCAACTTCCTAGCTCAAGACCCTACACATGGTCACTGGTGACACCAATAAATGTCCCCTCTGTAGGAAACTATGAATATGAATTAGAGAAGGATCTGGACCAAGGATAAGCAAATGACAGATCTCAGGCTATGTCTAGCCATACCATCTATTTTTATGTGGCCCACAAGCTAAGAATAATTTTTACTTTTTTAAATGGTTAAAAATATATAAGAAGGCTAACATTTTTTGATGTCTTAAACTCACATGAAATGCACATTTCAGCATTCATAAATAAAGTTTTATTGGGGCACAGCCACACACATCTGTTTACCTGTTGGAGGTGGCCGTTTTTGTGCTACAATGGCAGAGCTCAATATTTACAACAGAGACCTAAGGGCCTGCAAGGCTTAAAATATCTCATGCCTATCCTATAAGAGAAAAAGTGTAGTGACCCCTGGGCTAGGGAATAGACAGCTAATTTAAAGAGAGAACAGAGGAACAGGCAGCCATTAGAAGCCCGAAGGCAAAGGAATCCTTAAGTAAACAGGAGCTCTGAGCTAAGAGGAGAGCAGAGGCAGGGGTGCACGGTACAGGACAGGCCATAGAAGAGGGAGCAAGAGCAGTTGAATTACCAGACCTTTAGAGGCACACACATAACACGTCTCACACTCATCCCATGAGACTCGTTCTCCAGTGGTTAGCTGCGGCAGGCTGTTAGTTCTGCCTTACTCCTTCATGTTTCCACACAATAAACTCCAGGTCAATGGGAGATGAGTTAAACACAACTCTTTCTGGAAACTCTAGCATACAACTCGGCTTTAATTCTCTTCTCTGACCCCAGCGCCCCTGCACGGGCCGCCGTGACCGCCCACGATAACGTCTGATGGAGTTCACGATCGCAGAGCTCAGTGAAATGCTTGTGCATTCTCTGAAATGTGAGGATCATAACCCATCTCTTTTTTCCATTCCAATGCGCCCACCCGGGAAGAGATCTTTTCATTTCAACTGAAATTATCAAAACGTCCACTGCCTCCTGTGTCTCCCCTACTCAGAATCTTCAAAGTCTCCACCCGCTGCTTACAGAGCAAAGCCCAAACTCCCAGCCCTTCTCCATAGCATCTCACCCTCTACCACCTGCCCTGAGCTCAGCCCTCCAGACCTTTCTTTTGGGGACCAGATATCAAAATAGTTAAAGCTGTCTTGGTTGGAGTCTAGCAGCTGGGGTTCAGTTCACAGACCTACCCTGATAAACTGCAGCCAAATGGGAGCCCAGAGCTCAGCGCTGGGGCCTGAGCCTTCTGGGGCACAGCTCGCGCTCATAGAGCTGGGGCCAAGGCCCAAAGTCTCTTCAGGTCCAGCCACCCTGGCTTCACCCCATACACTCAGGAACAATCTGTGCTACTGAACAAGGGAATATGAACTGAAGTGACTGCCACTCAGTGCAATGGAACACCAGGGAGTGAGCTGCAAAGGAGCATGAGAGGCTCCGCAGTTCATTTACAAAGCAAAGGAGCCATAGCCTGCGGTGCCCTGGAGTGGGGAAGGTAGTCGTGACCCTGGCAATCAGGCTACCCTATACTGGATGTCATCCTGTCATGTGTCCTCACAAGATTGGAAACTCCGGAAGAATGATGCAATTGATCTGCTAGACTGGTTCTACTGACCCATAAATCAATCAATGACTAGCAACGATTGGGAGACCAAGCTTGAGAATTCAGAATTCGGGATGTTCCCATCTAATATGATGGCTAAAATTCAAAATGCTCTTTTTAGGATTTTAAACTCATTTTATCAAATGATACAAAAGAGCTCCTTCTTAAGAAGCCCTCACGTTATACTAAAATTGATTCAGAATCCCACGTGTGTGGGTAAATCTTGGGATTCGTGCTCACTCTGTACTGTGTACAGCCTGAGACCCACTAGGAAGAGAGGTGAGCACAGGCTCGGGTGGCAGAATGTCTAGGTTGGTCTGCCACTGCCTCTCAGAATCTGACCTGAACCAGTTTCTTAGCCTCTTTAATCTGCAACCTCCTTATCTGTCAACTAGGATCGGGGTTGTGCTTATCTCCTAAATTTCATGGAAGGATTAAATGAGATAAAGCACATCAAGTGCTGAGGAGAGTATCTGGCACTCAGTAAGTGCTCAATAAATGTTCTCTATCCTCTTCACTGTGTTATCTTTTACCACAGGAAAGCCTATTAGGAGTGGCAATTTAAGGAGGCAGTGTAAAGGGAATTAGCTTTATGAGATAGCGTGGCCATTTTTGTTCTTTCAGTTAAAAATAAGGAATGTCCAAAATAAGTGGACTTTTTACAAGTCTAAAAATCGACCCTCTTCAAAAAAAGAAAATGTTTCATGAGAGACGAGAGGCGAACATAGAATTATGTTCTACTGCTGGTTACAACATCTTCATACAAACACATAATAATCTGTGTAGCTTGTAAGAAGTAGGCTCACCATCTGAAAAGCGCCTGGGCACGTAAATATGCCTGTGAGTTCATGCTAGAGAAGGAAAATGCAAACACAACTAGGTCACGCTCTTAACACTGCCCAAGGCATTGGAGAAATATTTTAAATACTAAAATCTGGTAAGAACAAAGGCAGAAATCAAATTTTCTTTTATTTTACGTACAAATCTTAATAATTAAGTGAAAAAAAAAGGACATTTTACATTTACCTGAGAGTTTTAGCTTTGAATTCAATCACCAGCCCCAATAATGAAATTTCTCAACTCAAATTTTTAAATGAAAATGAAAGACAAAGTAGAATGGCATCGGTGAACACACAACTCGTGGCTCCCTTACATGTGCGCTAGGAGACACAACCCAGTTCTGGAAGCCACACAAAGCTACCCGTCACTTGTCTCATTCCTATAGTCGCCCTGTTTTTCTGCTGACAGCAAAGCCGAAGGAAAGCAATCTTCCTCAATCAACTTTAGAAAAATTCCCCTTTTGAAATCAGAGCCCGGCTGTGAAGACTCCTTTTAAACCATACGGCTGTACCATTATCATCGCGGTTATAAGAATTCTGAGTGACAAATAATACTTGCTATCCAAATGTCCCCTTTCAAGTTTTCCTTCATGTCATTCACAAAATTCAGATGAACCCTGCCTTTCACAGACTGATGGAGCTGAGCAAACATTCGGATTGTGCCAGGCGTCCTTGGTGGTTGCAGGCACTGCATTCCGCCCTCGTCCCTGGTCACATCCAGGTGTGTGGCTGTGAGTCACAGCTCTTCTTCCAGCAGGTCACGGGATGAGAAACTGTTGCTGCCTCTGTTTGGCCCCAGCCTGGGCTTGTGCCAGCGAAGTGTTGGTAAATGTTTAAAACCACTGGGGGTCAGGGCCTGATTTGTACGGTCTGCCAATTTCAATGGTGCACACATGCCCGCCATGACCGTGTTACCCTGCCATGTGATGCCACTGACCATGAGATTGGGAAGAGAAACACAAGCCTGGCTCAGCACTGGATTGAACTCAGATTCTTTCCTGAACTAGTGTGTTCCAGTGGGGAACATGAGTCAGGCTGGAGAACCAGAAAGCCATGTAAGCCCAGGTGCTAATTACCCAGGATGAGCCCTTGAAACAGGGTCCTTCGGGCACTCCCATCACCACACTTTGTAGGTCACTGCCTTCCTGGAACCTGGAAAGTGACTATCACCCTTTTGTGTGAAAAGCCAGACAACCGAGGAAAAAAAATCTTCACTGGACCCTTCCTAACAGATCACCCGAAGTCATCACTTTTGGCTCTTCTTTAACACTTGGGATTATTCCCCAAGCACACACGTTACTCTGAAAACTGCCCAGGTCAAGATGCTGAGATTACTTCTTCTTAAGATTGTCCGCCATAGTTTTGGTAGTAGGTCAGAGTAATTTCTGCTAAGATTATTCTCTAAAGATACCTTCAGAGAACATAAGAGTTGCCTGGAAAACTTGTCAATGATGCAGCTTCCCACCCCCCTTCTGATTCCATGGGACTGAGTGCCCCGGGGAAATTGCACGTTAAATCAATCACACAGGGAGTTCTGATGCTGGAGTCTGAGTCTGGGCTCACTGTGAAGGCTCTTGGCCAATGACGAAGTTTGGAGGCAACAATCCACACAAGACCATCCTCAGTTTGGACACCAACTGCGTGGTCAGTGGGGTTCACCAAAACCACCACCATTTGTGATAGTTTGCCAGAAGGACTCACAGAACTCACTGAAAACAGTTATACTCACAGTTATGGTTTGTTACAGGGAAAGGATACAGATTAAAATCAGCCAAGGGAGGAAGTGCTCAGTCGTCAGGACGCATTACCTTCACAGTGTTATATGTCAATACACATAGGGGCTGTTGTCAATTGAGGAAGGTTACCCTAGCCTCATCCAGTATTCCAAGTTTTTACTGAGGCTCCATTGCGTAGGTTTGATTGATTGATTGATTGCCCACATGCCTTAAGGTCTAAGTCTCTTGACCCAAAGCTCTCACCCGAAATCACAGGTCACTCACTATCCAGCTAGCCCAAGGCCCCCAGGCATATGAAGATTACCTCCAGGCAAAGGCCAACCTTCCTAGGGTTACCTAGGGCAAGGTAACCCTCTTTATTGCAAGCCCACCTTTGGCAGAACACTCCCAAAAGGTAGCTTTCACCTCACCTTAGGGGTCAGATTTTTGCCTTTGGAAAAGGCACCTTGGCCGCCAAAACAAATTTCCTGTAGCTGAACCTTTGCTTGAGGTGGAGAAGAGGTTTGTTCAGATTTTCTGTCTTATGCATCATGCCAATTCATGAGCCAAGAATCTAAAATAGGCCTTTTAGGGTTTATAGGATTCTTCAATAAAAATGTCTAATTACCAGATCCAAATCTGAGCCCCTTTGAAGCTTGACATATAATAAGTGCTATGGAAAAATTCACCAGTATGAGTATTAGCTATGGAAATGTCCAGAACTGGCCTACTACCTGTAGAAATAAAGTGGAACCATAATGCAGCTCACAGGACACCAAGGGTGAGCATACATGGGAGCAGGAAAGAAAAGGACCGAGCGTGGATTGGTAGTGGGGTGGGGGTGGGGGGGTTCCTACGATACAGCTGTGAAGATGAAGCAGAGATTTGCCTGTGTTGAGCAGGGATTCAGACCACCCTTCCTAGTTCACTGCAAACTCTCTTCCCCTTCACGTAGTTTGTGGTTGTCTGAAATAAATTCCACTCCATGGACCTTTCCTTCCTTAACTCAAAACAGTCAATAGTGGCATTGCCCCTTTGGAGTAGCACAGCTGGTTCCAGCGAAGGATCAATCCGGCCGTGAAGTCTTCAAAGTCACAGCCTTTTCAAGGAGGGCAGGCACTTTAAAAGATTTTCCTTTTTTCCTGCTAATGACATTTTCTGAGTGAGTTGAAGAAAATCTGATAGGAAGTTTCTTGATTTACTGAGGAGGCTTAGAGTTTTTCCTTATGATGCTCAACTTCAAGAGACAGGTTCAGTCAGAGCCACTGTATAACTAAAAGGTTTATTTCCAAAGAGTTTCACAGCCCTTAGAATATTGAAATTCTTACTTTACCCATTTTTTTGATAGGTAAGTGCAGTGTAATAAAATGCTTAGCATTTTCAAGGGGCATAAATCAAGGTTCTTAAAGTCACTTTGAATTTGTTTTGACACGTTCTGCACTCTATCACTGAGAAGCACCTCATTTATGGTACCAGGGAAACAAATGATGAGTGTTATGCCCTGGGTTAACCCCTGAGAGGGCTTCAATCTCCATTAGACCTGCTCGCTCATGGCCCAATTTGCAGCATCAGCAACTGCCAGCCTGCACGAGTCTCCTGCCTCTGCCCCCAGCCCTCAGCCATCCACCTCTTGTTCTTAGCGGCAGGCCCACAACAGAACCCTTGTTATCTGCCACAAACTATCTAAGGCTGTGGCAATTCACGTTTGGATCTGCAAGATGTCCAGATTATAAAGTTCCGATGGTAAGGCTTTAATAAGAGAACTTCAAATATATGGGATTGTTTTCTTTGTTTCATGGAAGATCTTAGGCCAAGACAACTTGAATCAGGCTTGCTATTTCCTCTATAAAAAAAAAAAAGGTAGAATAGGGAGATGGGAGATGGTTTTCTTACAATTAATGCAAACAAGTTGATTCACAAGATAATGCAGTTCACTCATTCTACAAAAATGCATAAAATGTTCACATTACTCGAGGCATTTTGTTCTGTCCTGGGCGTATGAAATGAATAAGATGTATTCTTTCCCTTCCAAGAGCTTGTGGGCACTACTGTGGGAAAGATTGGGTGGATCATTGAAACAATATGTTGGACAACTTCCATACAAAATGGGCTACGGAGAGAACAAGGGAAGCCTGCACTTGTAACCACTCACAAGGCTCCAAAGGTGATCTCGGAGGTTTTCCTCTTTATGTTCCCTTTATTAAGCCACTTAGAGATTTGCATTATTAATTGTTTTAACTAAGGAATATTCTCATTTTGTTTTTATATTAGCATGATAACTAGAAAATTCATCATCAAAAAAGCATATTAGTGATCATATTAACTCAATTTCTTATACCTAAAGTAATATATTGTCTACTAATATTTCTAAATCATTAGCATGCCAATTATACTTGCTTTAGAATCAGAAGTTAATTTGCATAACCAACATACCCAGTTCTACAAAATACCTATTTAGACAGTGCAGTTTTGAAGATTGCACCAACGTCTTTATCAGGGTGATGAAGATACTATAATTATGCTCTAATTTATATAGAATCAGTGAGCTTTGGACAAGGTAGACAAATAGTTCCCAATACTGATGTATTCTTGCCATGACAGAAAGAAAAATATTAGCCCCTCACACTATGAAAGCAACCAAATTAATTAAGATGTTGGAAAAGAACTGATAAGAAAGTCAATGTATTTTAGCATAAAGACAAGATGAGGAAGGATACACTATCTCTTCCCAGCTGTTTCTATAGTAACACAGCCCAGAACTGGTCCACATCTGCCTTGTATGGGACTTGAGTCACATAACCTCCAGACCTTGTTACAAAAAGTGTCCTGTGAAATGTATTGATTATTTACAAAGGAAAGTGAATAAAACTAATCAGCTTCTCCACTAAAATAACATGGGTGGGTGAGGCTTAGAAATCACTGCAATCTCACCTGCAAAGACCAGGGTTCAGGAAACCACAGCCTGCAGAACAAATCTAGTCTGCCACCTGCTTTTTGTGTGCAGCCCACCAGATAAGAAATAGACTTTACATTTTTAAATGGGGGGGGGCGGAATATTTCATGGCATGTAAAAATTACATGAAATTCAAATTTTGTTGTCCATTAATAAAGTTTTGTTAGCAGACAGTTATCCATGTCATCTGTAATGGCTTCATGCCGTGACAGCAGAGTTGAAGTGACTATAGAGACCTGAAGGCCTGCAAAGCAAAATATTGACTCTCTGGCCCTTTAGAGAAAAGTTGTTTGACCCATTTTCAAGAACACAGGTATCTGAGCAGCACTTTCAGGGTCTGGAGAGCCTGATGCAGAATTGAAGAATGGGGTTTTACACCTTGGCAGGGCGACTGACGGTAATGAGAAAAACCTTCCCATGTGTGACATAGTGTGACAGTGATGTGCTTTCAGACTCATGGGGTTCATTAGAGATGGGAAAATATCGAAGACACCCAGCACTTTGGTCCAAGTTAGACTTGGGCTCATCCGAGGAAACGGGGGTCACGCTGGCAATCCAAGCGAGCACGACTCCCAGACCATTACACCTCATTCAGAGTAAGGAGCTGGTAGGCCGCGGTTTTGTGAACATGTACAATTTCCAGGTCCTTCAACCAGCTAGGCAGCAAAAGTGATGCTGTTGGCATATCGAAAGCTTCCATGTGCTTTTTTGTAGTCATTCTCTCTGCTTGTAATCTAAACTGAGACATGTCAACCAATAGTGAAATGTCAGTGGCCATGTATGACTTTTGTCACAGCCTCCCAGAAAAATGATATAGATTTCTATTAAAAATTTTGGAATACAAGGAGTCTACATCCGTATTTACAAGTTTCCCTTTCTCATCTGCATTCTCTCAGAGCCAATTTAGTCTGACAGGTAAGTCGGCATTGAGGGACTTCCGTCATTCAGACTCTCAGGCCGGCTTCTCTTCACACACTCTGTTGTACTTGGCTTCCCTGAAGCAATAAATCGTAACAGCCTCACTCACCGAGGCCTTTTAATTCATGGATCATAGACATGATAAATCACAGGAACTCCTCTGGTGCCTTTTTGTCTAGAATGGCCAGATTCTTGAAAGCCAAACACAGAACGCCTTTTTAAAAGGCATCTACCCAGTTGAATAAGGATGTTCACATTCAAGGGCAGAGAGAAAGTGTGTATGCATGCTTGTGTAATAGGCAGATAATATACTTTGAGACAAGTGTTGACCCCCAAATGTCCATGCTTCTGCGAAGAGGTGATAGGAGAGCTTTTTCTAATATACCTGTGGGATCCCTTGACTACCTCCCAAAGCCAGTCTCCCCATGTCAAGGGGGCAGTTGCAAGGGATCCACCATGTTCTGCTGTGTGTGAAACCCATGGTTTCATGCACATTATCCACAGGATTATCATGCCCATTATTGTACCCATGTATGTAATTGTTATACCCATGTATAATGTGCATGCTTATTTTCCCTCATAAATTTGGGCAAAAATATGCACTATACATGGCAACATATGGTACTTTCTTCTTTTGATGGAAGATGTCATTTTTTTGGTTTTTTCCCCCAGCTTTATTAAGATATAATTCACATACAACACTGTGTAATTTCATGGTATATAGCATGATGATTTGGTATATGTATATATTATAAAATGATTGCCACAATAAGGTTACTTAACACACCTATCACCTCACATAGTTATTTTGTGTGCATGTGCGTGCGTGGTGAGAACTTTTAAGATCAACTGTCTTAGCAACTCTCAAGTGCACAGTATGTATATTGTTATTTATAATCACCGTGCTATACATTGCATCCCCAGAACTTACCACTTTGCAACTAGAAATTTTAATCTTTAGATCTCCATCACACGTTTCCCCTTCCCCACCCCTGGCCACCACGAGCTAACTCTGTTTCTATGAATTCAGGTTTTCTTTTTTTTAAGATTCCACATGTGAGTGAGATCATACAGTACTGGTCTTTTTCCTTCAGAGATATTTTACTTAGCATAATGCCCTCAAGGTCCATCCATGTTTTTGCAAGGGGCAAGAGTTTCTTCTTTCTGGATGGTGGAATAACAATATTCCATTGTAAATATTATATATGCAACATTTTCTTTGCCCTTTCATCCACTGACAAATACTTAGGTTGTTTCATATCTTGGCTATTGTAAATAGTGCAGTGAACATGGGCGTGCAGACAGGTTTTTGAGTTAGCGTTTTAGTTTCCCTCAGATAAATACCTAGAGCTTGAGTTGCTGGACTGCATGGTGGTTCTTTTGGGAATTTTCTGAGGCTGCACCTCATCCCACCAACAGTGCACGAGGGTTTCCTTTTCTCCACGTCGTTATTAACCTTTCTTTCCTTTTCTTTTTTCGTTTCTTTTATTTTCTCTTCTATTCTCGTTTCTTTTCCTTCCTTCCTTTGTTCCTTCCTTCCTCTCTCTCTCTCTCCCTCTCTCTTTCCTTTTCCTGACAATAGCCATTCCAACAGGTATGAGATGACATCTCACTGTGGTCTTACTTCGCATTTCCCGGACAATTAGTGATGCTGAGCACCTTTTGAAGTATCTGTTGGCCATTTGTGTATCATCTTTGGAAAAATGTGTATTCAGGCCCTTTGCCCACTTTTTAATCATATTACTACTTCTCTTTTACTATTAAGTTCTATGAGTGCCTTATGTATTTTAGCTATTAAACTCTTGCCATATATATGATTTGCAATCATTTTCTTCCACTTGTTGGTTCCCTTTCCATTTTGTTGACTGTTTCTTCTGCTGTTCAAAGCTTTTAGTTTAATGTTGTCTCATTTATTTCTGTTTTTGTTGCTTCTACTTTTGGTGTCCTAGCCAAAAAAACGATTGCCAATATCAATGTCAAAAAGCTTTTCCTATATTTCCTTCTGGAAGTTTACAGTTCAAGGTTTTAAACTTAAGTCTTTAATCCATTTGAGTTCATTTTTGTGCTGGATGTAGGATAGGGGTCCAATTTCACTGTTTTGCATGTGGATTTCCCTTTCCACAACACCATTTACTAAAGAGACTGTCTTTTCCATATTGAAAATTCTTGGCTTCTTCATTAAATATTAGTTAACCATATATATTCATTTCTGGGTTCTCAGTCCTGTTCCCTTGGTCTATGTGTCTATTTCATGTTAGTACCATACTGTTTTGGTACTATGTCTTTATAGTATAATTTGAAGTCAGAAACTGTGATCCCTTCAGTTTTGTTCTTTTTTCTCAAAATTGATTTAGCTACTCAGTCTTAGGTTGCTGTTGTTGTGTGTGTGGTCCCCTACAAATTTTAGGATTTTTTTTTTATTTTTGTAAAAAATGCCATTGTAATTTTGATAAGGCTTGCATTCAATCTATAGATGGCTCTAGCTAGTACAAATGTTTTAATAATATTAATTCTTCCGATTCATGAACACGGTATATTTTCCATATTTTTGCACCGTGTTCAATTTCTTTCACCAGTGTCATAGTTTTCAGTGTACAGAATTTCACCTCCTTTATTAAACTTATTCCTAAGTACATTGTTGTTTTTGATGCTATTGGAATTGGGATCGTTTCCTTATTTTTTTTCAGATCATTTGTTGCTAGTATATAGAAATGCAATGGATATTTGTCTGTTGATTTTGTATCCTACAACTTAGCTGAACTGGTTTATTAATTCTAACATATTTTTGTTCAACGTAGTCTTTAGGGTTTTCTATATACAATGTCATAGCATCTTCAAAGAGAGATAACATTACATCTTCCTTTCTGATTTGGATACCTTTTACTTCCTTTTATTGGCTGATTTCTCGGGCTAAGACTTTCTGTACTGTGTCGAGTAGGAATGGTAAGCATGGTTACACTTGTTTTGCTCCTGATCTTAGAAAAAAATCTTTGAGCCTTTCACTGCTGAGTAGCATGTTAACTGTGGGCTTGTTATATATGCCTTTTACTATATTAAGGTACATTCCTGCTATACTGAAATTGTTGAGCTTTTTTTTTTAAATCATGAATGAATATTAAATTTCCTCAAATGCTTTTATTGCATCTATTGAGATGGTCATACAATTTTAGTTTTTCATTATATTGATGTGATGTGAGTCGTGTATGTCGAGCCATCCTTGCATCCCAGGTGTATCTCCATGCCATGTAGTCCTTTTAATGTGCTATTGAATTCAGTTTGCTAGTATTTTGCTGAGGCTTCTGCACCTATATTCTTCAGAGATATTGGCCTGTAGTTTCCTTTTCTTGTACTCTCCTTATCTACTTGGGTATAAGGATAATGCTGGCTTTGTGAAACAAGTTTGGAAGTGATCCCAATGGACGATGTCTTGGGATAACTCATGACAGGTCAGAAGATCTAAGTTCTTTTTGCTGTAACAGACATCCTAAGAATGGTGGAATATGAAGGGAAGGACCAGTTAATAGTCTGTTGTAAATAGAATCAACATTTAATTCAGTTTATCTCCCAGAGCATATAGACCCCTGGCTGTGCAAAAATAACATTTTCTCACTTCTAAAAGTTTTGTCTATAAAGCTAGAAAAGTTCTATTCCTAATATATAATGCTATATCTCTCTTTATTTCTTCTATTTCTATGTCCCTGAAATTTCTGTATTTTTCTTCTTTCTTCCAAATATTTGACTTCCTATTGAGAAGATCACTGAGAGAATTTGAATGCCCTCCCTGGAAGAGCTCCCTTGTCCTGTCTTTCTGAGCAGTTTCTCAGCCACAGTGACAGATTGGTTCCTCTTTCTTCCCCTCTTCTTGCAATGGGAAGCAGAGATTTTTGTATTCAATTTTCATCTAATTGTGGTCTTCAGATGAATAAAAGGAAAAAAAAGCAGCAGTAACAGTGTTTTAAAATGTTCTGACCCTCTGTAGCATCAAAGTGAATGCTAGTTTATAGTATTTCATTGGGCCTTCACAAAGAAAGTAATCAATGGCTATTGACTTCCCACATCACAATAGGTGTTAAATTATAGTGTATTTTTCCATGGGTCTGAAAGAATTTTATTTTACTCTTCATTTAATGCATCTTTTCTAGGGGCTAAAAAGCAGTCTTCCAGTTCTGGTTCCCATGTTCCTCAGTGTTCAATAAATGTCAAATGTAAAAACTGTTTACAAATTTGAGCACATTTGTTTACATGGTCTTGTCATATTTGCATTTATGCTAATCACCATCCCAAAATCTCCACTGAGTGATGTTCTTTAGAATTAGCTGTTAGGACCTCAGAGTTTCAGCTCATGTTAATTCCTTGTTGGGTAAATGCCATTCACACTTAGTAAAAAATGGTCAATATTATTGCTAGTTAAGAGAGCCTTTTCAATGCTGACAGACTGAATGACATGTTTGTAAGACTTTGTTAATTCTGTATTTAACAGCATTATTAAGTACTTACTTGGCCTCATCTGCAGATTATAAAATGTATAATGATATCATTCACATTTTAAAATCTCACTGCTATTCTGAAGGTTAAGGCACATTTATGCTTATATTATAAGGAGCTGGCTTTTAAAATGATTAAATGATTTGCAAAATAGTTGGCGCTATTTAGTGAAGGGCAATCAACTGTTTCATCTGGAAGTGACACATGGTTCTAGAAACAATAGTTGAAAAATCCTCCCAGTTTGTTTTCTTCGATGTTGTTAAAGATTTCATTAGTTATCTTAATTTTAGGAGAGGATTTAACATCATCCTGTGCTTTGCTTCCTTTTCTCTCTTGGGTTTTTTTTAAGGTCACTCCACAATTGAAATGAATCCACAAAAATGGAGAAAGAAGCATCGCTAACTTGTAAAAAACTCAGAGAGAGATTGGAGGTTGTGTTTTGGGACTAGGAATAGATTTTCTCTCTTCACCCTGTCCTCACTCTCTATTACCAGAGATAATTTAGAGGTGACTAGACTTAAATGAATAATGAATATACAGCAATGCATCTTTTAATAGATACATAAAAAGGTTAGCTTACTTTCAAGGAGCTAATATCTTATTATATCTGTATATTCTTAAAATATAAGCCCACCGTGTTAGCAAAGTTAGTCTAAAATAAGCCAAACACAAAATAAATATTCTAAATAAAGTCATGTGAGTGTGTAGGGAAGAGAAGAGGGTAAGGGAAGGATGGAGAAGAGAATGCATGAACATTAAATTTCTGTACTCTGGAAACATCAGGAAGTGATTAACTCTTGCTACTTTTAACCTTTGGTGGGGATTTATCTAAATAAACCGTTTCCAAATTTCTTAACCAGAGTATCCTGAGCCATACACACAATTTAATCTTTTCCTCATGAAGCAGGACCACAATTATAAATACTACACAATGACTTCCCTTGGAGGCACCGAAGGGCGTCCAGCTATCTCCCCTTCACATTGACCGGAGTAAGACAGCCCGGCTTTTCTGAGTACTTCTGTCTATTTTTAATGTTTGCTTGTTTGTTTGTTTGTTTTCTGGTTAGTGTTCTTCTTTTCAATGCCTATGGGCAGGCTCTCTGATTTTCTGTGTCTAAATCACTATACATTTCAAAGGCATATAATCAAGTGTGTCAGAATTATACACGAAGCAGTTGCTGAGAATTTTAGAAGACCCTAGGAGTGAAACACCCAGAATTTAGCCTGAGGACTTTTGTACATCTGCTCAAACCACTCAATACAGTTCCTCCTCATTCTTGTCCTCCTCCTTTCCTTTTCTTTTCTCTTGACTACGGTCTGAAATGACACAACATTGAATTCCATACAGAAAGGTATAAATTTGGGGTGGGACTGAGGACAGGGAAAGTCTAAAGAAGTGACACTTAAGATTGCATATATAATGTATGCATATATTAAATGTTTCCTTGAAAATAAATATATTTCTGCATATGTGTGTAAACATATAGTTTATAATTCATGTGTAAATAATATACATTGTCTATTAAGTGAAATTTATATGAGAATGTGTTTAGTAGATTCAGAAGTATCTGGACACTTACTGGGCTAGATCCTTATTTTACAGATAACAACAAAGTTTGTAAAAATTAAATTATATATAATAGATATTCACATGAAATATATGCCATGTATGTGAATGAAATTATGCTTTGTATGTGTATACATATACACTTTTTTACTTTTAAATGGATAATAACAGAAACAAAGTCCCCAAGCCTCCCATTCTTCTCTCAAAGGTGGTCATGGTTACCAGTTTTCCTTATATTTATCTCCTCATCATTCAAGAAGCAACC